>JAWQFL010000013.1:891863-1089996 GCA_033442365.1 Creolimax fragrantissima
CTCTCTCTCTCTCTCTCTCTCTCTCTCTCTCTCTCTCTCTCTCTCTCTCTCTCATTGTCGTACTCACATAAAGCCGTACGTACATGTTGCACTCCCGTTTTTTTTTCTATTAGTGAACAGCCTTCTCTCTCTCCACATCATCCGTCACACACATTCTCAAGCTCTCGCAAACCTACAGCAAGATATCAAACACGGAGACCTGCTGCTCCTTTTTGGATGTACTGTCAAAGTGCTTAGTCACACCTTGATCGGTACAATCGCAGGTGCATAGTAGGATACTCGCATTCGTATACACTTGTTTATATATGCATAAGCACATGAAATCGTAGATAACCTCCAAGACAACATAACCCTAAAGTGGTATTGTTATTAGAAACTCAGGTACACTTGTCCAACACAGACTTCTACGTAGGTACAAAGAGAGATAATAGAGAAGAAAAAACTGGATAACATAAAGAAAATATGGGTACAGATATCAAGATCTCGAACAAGGGCCCGCCTCAGCCCACACCGTTCCTACGTAAATTGTACCATATGGTCGAAGATGTTTCTTCAAATAATTGCATCAGTTGGAACGATACTGAAGACGGCTTTAATCTCGTGAACGCTGAACTTTTTGCCAAAGACATACTTCCACATTACTTCAAGCACAACAATTTCGCTACATTCGTTCGTCAGTTGAACATGTATGATTTTAGTAAAGTAATGGCTCCACAGAAGGGAGTCGTTCAACCGGGCGAGTTTCATGCCTGGAGGTTCACCCATCCGAACTTTATAAGAGGCCAACCTGAGCTTTTAATTAATGTATGTTGTACTATACTTGTAAGTATAGGTGTGAATACAGGAATTTATATATGAGTGTGGGTGCGTACCCATGTGTGTTCACATCGGTGTACAATGTGATTGCTGTGAGATGTGAGCACGTGTATCTCCTTCTTTTTTTATTATGCAAATGACATGTAATAGTTTGTACTGCTTGTTTACGAATGTAAATTTGGAACCATAGACGAGTTATAAGGGGAAATGGGAGCTTGAAATTGTGATCAAATGTCAAAGTAATTCGAGTTGATAGGTAGTACGTTTATTGTTTCTGAAATGAGTATAGAAGTGAGCATTCTATATAGAGTATGCATAAAAGTGCATGTAATTTGTTTTTGTAAGTTGTATTAATATTCAGGAGATTGTATTTCAGGTTGCCCATGTATATACCTGCACACGCGTAATTATTGCTGACGTACAGAAAAATGTATCTACGCTGTAGAATATGTTCTTATTATGATGTATATAATCATAACTGTGGTTGATTGAATATCATCCCTCATATTGTTGTTTTTTTTTATATGTTCTTATGAATTAGATCCACCGCAAGACTCACTCATCAGCTGCCACGAAGGGAAAAGTGGAAGTTGGTGTCGATATAGATGAACTAGCCAGACAAGTACGTTATGTATGCATGTTTGTGAACACAACTTCATGTTCGTAGTGTTGGTGGATGTCACATATAATGGTACAATATTCGTGAACAGGCGTACATTTGAATAACCTTAGTTATAAGGGGTTATGTCATGGTGTTTGTGCTATGTCTTCTTTGTAATGCACGATAGCTAGACATGGATTCTATGGATAACCGTTTGTTTCTAAAACTTCTTTTTCTCTTTTCTTTGGTATTTTGCTTACTTAAATAACCTTTCGTAAACCTCAGTTTCATGGTGTTTGTGCTATGTCTTCTTTGTAATGCGCGATAGCTAGACATGGATTCTTCGATAACCGTTTGTTTGTAATACTTCTTTTTCTCTTTTCTTTGGCATTTTGCTTACTTAAATAACCTTTCGTAAACCTCAGTTTCAAGAAATACGAACAGAGAATGAGCAGATGCGCCAGGAAGTGGAAAAACTGAAATCCGAAACTGTTGAACTACGGTAAGCTAATATAGAAAAGTATACGTCACTCGCTAATCAGAGTACTGCGAGTGGGTACTGACTGTTGTAACCAAGGAGCACAATAGCATCCCAAGTTATACATTTTCAGTGAACAAATAGTGGGTGTTTTTACACCACGTTGGCTCTCCAAATGAAAACACTACGCCGGAGTATATGTTCTCTAAACATCCTCAGTTCACTCGTTCTCCACATACATACATTATACGTTATATTTTCGTTATGTACTGACACCCGCGTACTACATTCTTTACCATATAACAGGAGCCAGAATCAAGCCCTAATGTCAACGTCTATAATGAACATTTCCAAGTCACACGAAGTGCATACTTCCATCGAAAAGATTCTAAAATTCCTCGCTTCCGTGTATTCTCCGGAGTTCATCCGCCAGCAGCTTGACAACCAATCAGTGTCACAGTCAAACGCCATCACACAAATGTTTCAAACCGCTACTAATGCGGGTATGCAGAACGGGGGAATAGGTGTAGGTGTAGGCAACAATCCTCATGGCGGTGGAGGAATGGCTGGTGACAACTTTGTTATGGGTGGCCCAGGGATTGTGTCTAATGCGCTATTGCCATTTAGTATAGAGTCTGCACCGTCTTCCCAGGCCTCTTCGTTACCTACAATTGATCGAGACGATGTTGAGATGACTGCAGAGGGGGATGGTAGCGATCGTTTTATATCGTACGATCATTCACCGTCATTTGCGAACGGGAGAGCTGGGGATGGGAATGCAAGTGAGGCAAAGAAGGAATGTGGTGGTAGTGATGGGATTATTGGAAGTGATTTGTGTGGCATGGATAATAACCAGTTGGTATTGGCGTACACGAATCCACAGTTGGATTTGATTCGGCGTACGCAGAGACAATTGTGTTTACAAAAGAAAGAGATTGACAAACAGACGGATGAAATAAAAAAACAAATATCCACCGGGTCTGTGGCGTCGAGGGGTGGAACGAATGGGAGTATGTACGCCGCGAACAGCACTAAAATCAACAGTATGAACGATAGTATTAATGACATTCATACTAATAATCTGAATATTAATAATAACGACAACAGCAGCGAAACAAATGCAAATGCAATCGACGGGATGGGCATGCGTAAAGATGACAATAGTTTCAATAACCGTATTATAACAGATCATACTAATGGAAGTGCAACTGGACAAAACCACAATAGGAACCGCAGTAGTAGTGGCGTTAGTGCTCCTTCGATGATAGATGCAAATAATGGATCATACTCATTCCCGCCGATGTTGCCACCATGGCAGGTACAAGCTCAAGCACAAGATCAGGCCGATGCTCGACAAGCCCAGGAGCAACAGCAGCAACTGAAGCAGCAACAGCTGCAGCAACAGCAACAACATCATCATCAACAACAACAACAACAACAACAGCAGCAGCAGCAGCAGCAGCAGCAGCAGCTCACGCAGCAACAGATCATGCAACATCAGCTACAGCAAATGTATTTACACAACTTGCAAGCCATGCAGAATCAGCCTCACAATCATACTCAAAACATGCAACAGCAGTATGCGCAAGTACAACATCAAAATCAAGCCCAAACTCAAGCAAATATGCATACGTCGCAACTGTATCAGGATACGCAGCCAATTGTGACGACACCACCGCCGTTGGATGGAGCGAATCTCACACCACTTAGCAATGAAAAATCGGATCAATTTGAAGAATATGTCTTCTCTCCCTTACCCCCTCTCGTGCCTAGTCAATCCGGTGAAGCTGTGAACGGTGTAAGTGTGGATGCCAGTGTTGATGAGTACGGGCTTGGTAATAATTCTCAAACATTTCTACCACTAACAGATGAAAGTATATTTAGCGTGCCGAGCAGCGTGGGCACGCGCTCTAGTGGAGTAAGTGTTGGTGTAAGTATTGGTGGGGATGATATGGGCGTGGGTATATTGCCTCTCAACTCACTCGATTCGAATTCTAGGCTGGATAACCAGGAACAGCAAATACTCGCTCCAAATAATATGCAACAGCAACCCAAGCAGAGGACTAACATATTCACACAGACATCTAATATGAACATCAGCAATACCAACCGTCCAGTTCAACGGAATAGTTTTTCTGTGGATCGTCTGGGTCAACGGAATAGTCTTAATGATAGTTCTGGAGGGGGAAGCCAGATAAGTCCAAGTACATCACCACGGGTGCAGCAATTGATGTCCTCCACGACAAGCAGATCTTCATCTGCGATTGACGCAGATAGTCAGATTGGTGTCAGCGATAATGACGAGGATGGAGTAGTCAACCACAAGAGGAAAAGAAGAGCACTTTGAGAAACTGTGGTTGTGACCCTGGGAACTATTATCGGTAGTATCTTAAAAATCCTAAACTCTAAACCCTAAACAGTGCAAGTAGAAAAGATTTTGTTTATGGTTACTTTTGCAACAAATGTTGTTCCCGTTGTGTCTGGTATGATTCTGTTTATCATAAAGCAAAACAGGTGTGCCTATACCCTGACATTGAGATGAAATATGAAACACACTCAGAGGAGAGAGTACTCAATGAATCGTAGAAGTACACAACTATGCAATTAGTTACTTGTACACTAAACACTATCGATGTTCAAGCAAAACTTCAAGAACCACACCCAACCAACTTATATATATTATAGATTGGATTAATTGTATATGCCGTGCATTTAGACTTTCGCACAAGCACAGCATCTGTGTGCTTCAGTGTGCGATTACTCACTTGGAGAAACTGAACAATTTGTTAACAATCAAACATGATCCCAAAGAAAAAAATGGGCTTCTATTGCGAGAAGTCAAATTGTAAATTATGTCTCTGTGTTTATTGCCGACCAGGTATACACATGTACCTTGTCTACAGCTGATTGTGTGTGGAAGAGAAAAAATCATTGGGTCACATGATATAGTCGTTACCATGCTCTTGTATTAAAGAGACGTACAAGTACCCTGCTATATGCTTTCACCGTGTGCTACCCCGATGTTCGCGATACCTACCTATATGTGTATGTTGATTTTACAGTCCAGGAAACAAACGGTTTCTTTACTAAAGCAGAATTTGGGAATTATCATCGGCTGTAATAAAATGCTGGCTACATGTGTGAACAGGAAACTATCAGTATGCTCATAGTAGTAACCAGAACTAACGTAAAAGTCGATAGTTATGAATGTGACTTTATGCAGTGGATATGGACTTCAACATCAAAATATGTACCTTGTTGAATTCGTCTAACATGCACTGAATACCACTCTACGTAGATACTTTCGCAAATGTGCAATTTTGAGGTTTCGTACTGTTTCTTGAGTATGTCGCAAATGTGCAATTTTGAGGTTTCGTACTGTTTCTTGAGTATGGGGACTTCTCTACGTATATGTGGCCGTGTTCATTATTATATTACAACTATGCATACTAATGTATACACAAGTGCTCACATACTTCACGGCATCTCTAATCACAGCTTAGCTATCGCCCACTGTTTCTTTTTCGACGAGGTTTTTGTCCTTTTCGACAAAACTGTTATCGCGCTCTTATGGGTACCATCAGTATCCTTCCTCTTTCTTTTCGTATTTGTCGTCTTCCGTTCTACACTACTACTTGTTTTTCTAATGTCGTTCACTGGTTTCTGATCTTGTTGTTCAACGGCATAAGCGGCGGCGTTTGCATCTACCAGAGATGGCAGTTTAAATGTGAAAAAACAAATTTGGCGCTGTTTTACGTTTTCAACGCAATCGTTGTCACATCCACCACCTTCTCTAACTAAGGGTCCACTTGTGTTGCCAAGGCCTCTGTGGTGGGTACGGCCGTCTAGGACTAGAACGTCTCCCACGCTCATACTTAGTGCTCGTGCTGGTTTTGTATGCTCTGCACCAAGATGACTGCCGGGTAATATCTCTGTTCTCCCCACCTGCGTGTCGAAACGAGTGAGTATATCTGTTGTATATACGAGTAAATTCGAATATTACGGATTTCGCGTGTACATATAAGTAGTCTCCTTTACATGCAGTGCGACTTCCAGGATTATAAGATATCTGTTCCACAGGCATTTGCTTATCTGTTCTACACAAATTTGCATATACAGAGTTGTCGCTTTACGAGCAAGTATCTTTATTCACAGTAGTGTGCCAGCCGCATGCGTATGTATTGGTAGTATCTACTTGGATACGAAACATTGCCTTAAATCCTGTTTGGTTGTATTCAATAAACATACGACTTGGCAACTCGAACATGAGAGCAGTGGTGTGATATATTGAAACATGGTAGAAATAAGTAGTTACTATAGGCGTAATTACACAGAAATCTGGCTTGTCGACAGGTATCGCATCCAGCAATATATATACACATCTAGATATCCACGTAAGTATAGAAAATACACATCAGCACTCAACACTTTTACATTGATTACTCTCAACTCGCACATATCACTGCATAGAAATGCAAACTCACCTTTTCGGTTGTATTCACTAGCGGTACTAAGAATCCAACGTAATGAAGAGTTGAGCACCACTTAGCAACATCGAAATGACCTGGGATGGGAACACTATCAGTGTGCCACACCTGAACGAAATTGAGAAAAATATATGTGATGTATTGAAAGCCGAGTGCATGTGTACTCACCGATAGTAAAGTAATATATTGATACATATGATATTTGCAGCTTTCATGACTGTCTATGAAAACATACATGTGCGCAAGTGTGTGAGATCCAATAAACAATATTGCAAGTATTTATTCGATTTCAGTATGTACAATCCCAAAATACACCACATTATGAACATATGCGCACGCACAAGCTAAGATGGATCTATGCGTAAATGTAATGCATTTATGTAAAAGGTATGTATTAAGGGGTGCATATACATACATATGCATTTATATGATTATTCTATTGTTTACCTGATCCTTTGAACCCTGCTCGCTTACGATACAGAACGCGTCCCCAGGGCACAGCCCAGATTCAACGGTTAACTTTACGGACGGCCCAAACAATTTCTCCAGTTTTGGTAACGATGCTATGATGACAGAGTGATTGAACCATTGTAAGAATGCATACATGCGGTAATGATTACGTCAACGTGCACGTCAAGACTCATTTGGTCTATCATTTTGATACTTAGATTTGTTGCCGCTATAGTCGGGTTTCGGTTCGGAGCACATTTATTAATCAAACGGTGCTTTGAATCTGTATATGTTAAGCTAACTGATGTAGCATCGGTTCAATAACTTGAATATGCTTGTAGTTATTTGACAGTTGAATCTGTGCAGCTGTATGCTATAAATTCGTGTACAATACGTACCTTGCACAAGATGGTCCACTAGTGGCTTAAAGGTAGTCTCAAATCCGCACTCAAACAACATGTACTCATAACGGTGGGGATCGTCTCGTTCATGGAACTGTGACTTCAGATCGAGGTTTGGAGCACATCGAGCCGAAGCTCTCGAGAGATGTTCGATTTGGTCTGTAGTTAAGAATTGTTTGGCTACTGCATAACCTTTAGTGGCAAAGTGTTTCCGATTGAACGGTTCCGACTTTGGCAGTAACTCGGCCGACATAACGTCCTCAATATATATGTGTACGTGTGTATAACCTTAATACACACACGTGTATTTGGCTGAGAATGTGTCAAACAGCGGAGAGGTGCTTTGTCACACATGTTACAAAAATTGTAGGCTGTCCTCATTCAAATATACGTTTATGAAACTGTAATGTACAGATTTAATCAAACAACAGGTCCAATAGAGTACATATATTGAAATGAAAATTACGCTTTCCAATACTGGCACAAAACAAGTAAGAACATTGTTTTGGCCAAATTCTATAAATAAATATCGCAGTCTATAAATAGTACCTCCTTATCTGTCTCTGATCAGTTGTATCCCTGTAAGGCGCCAATTAAAAGTCCGTTTCCCCATCTCGTCACGGATGAATAGACGAGCGACAGATACACGAACGAAAGGTGGGTGGGTAGGTTGCATGGAATCGTCTTTCAGGTGTGAAAGGTTTATTCGCCGAGTTCACTCACATCCACACGCAACGCATAGTGTACATCCGGACTTAAGTGTACTAGGTCTGTCTGTATACACACACACACACGCACACACAATCATCAAGATGAATATACATACGTTGTTCACAAATGCGTAATAGTATGAAATACATTCATACAACTATCGTATACACAGAAATAGACACGCAGTTCTGATCAGTCTTGTTGGCTCAATAGCTCAACATGGACGTGGCCAATACACACGCGCCGATGATCTACGAGAATACCCTTTCACCACAATCTACAAACAAACGTGTAGGTACACCGACATATCCACCTAGAACTCCTCCACGTAGTCGTCATCACGTACATTCGACGAGTGGACGTACTGATCATACACACAATAATAAATTGCTACACTGCACATTAAGTGAGAGATTGGCGGCATATGAAGCAAGTGTTCAGCAATCGCAGTCACCAGTACGCCCTGTGGCCTTCAAACACATTCGCGTACCAGGTTCCGTACGTAGCAGCATCAACACTATTACTTCAAACACAAAACCATACCCGGATTCACATTCCAGCAGGCATACGCGAATGAACGTAAATACTCCTGCGAATATACCTCCAAGATCTTGCAATACAGTTGGAAAGAAGAGTGGTTCATTCTCACCCAAATGCGAAGAAGACAGGAACCGACAGAAAATAGCTATTGACGTGAATGATAATGAAAGTAACTGTGATTTGTATGAACATGATGAACGGGAGAACGATAAACGAAAAGTAATTTTGTCTCCGAGAAGTAGAAGAAACTTTGATGAACAAATTATGTCAAAGGTATCTGCTATACTACATTGTTTTGCACGTTTTCACTCACATACGAAACGCATACGCATGCCTAACTGGTATCATGAAACGACATGTGAATAATGTACTGCCTGTTTGTTTGCACGGTAATAATACTCTGCGATCAGACAGATACACAATGCACACAAGTACCAACTCACATATAAACCGCTGAGCATACATGCATAATACAAAAACTGTGTGTTATCTAATCATAGGTGTTAGTACCTCGCAGCCGGAGCGTCCAACCGTCAGTCGTCATTGCATCCTCGCCACAAGGTAATAAATACAAAGACATCTAGCATAGCAAGTAGTTCTTTTTACGTATGGATATATGCATTGGTTTAGGTGGCTCATATACTTTTGAAATATACATCTCTGTAATTACAATTTGTGTGTTTTTGATACATCAGTTTCTCAAACAACCCGCTCAACCAACGTATTCTTACACTATACTGCAAACAGGAAAAAATGACACGCCGGATCGACGACTGATTCGCCCCACAATTTCGCCCATGGCAAGTCCGCCGTTGAATCGAAATAGGGCTACTCACGCTTCTAAACAATCTCCTATACCTTCACCGTCGTCCACCCACAAAACAGCTTACGCACACACCCATACGTATACACACAATACCCAACCCAACAAGGCCATATTCACATGCATAAACACGCGCAATCATCAACTCGAGAAAGCCACAGACCTGGATGCACATCTCACGCCTCCAACACCAAAAGGATCATCTGCATTAACGCCCAGAAGAGAAAAGCGAATACCACCACCCATCCCACCCAAGAGAAGTAAGCCATTAATCTCTCAAGGAGAGTTCTTGAAATCAACTACTATACAAGAGTTCATAATCATACCCACAGACCAAATACCTACCTCTCAGCACATATCCCATCCCACTCATGTACTCTTGTCTGAACAAACACATGCACACTCGCTCGCAACAGTGCCTACCCAACCGGTTACACCCACACCTGCGCATAGTTGTACCGAAAACATAACAGGGGGTACAACTACACAGGCAGCCACATCAGCGGTCACATCTACACAATTAACCTTGCATAAATATGCAACATCTGCAGACGCAGCACCTACCAACACACAAGCGCGCATATGCACAAATACACTTACTTCATGTAAAGATCATGGTGATTGGTGTTCAAATTGCCATGACAGAGATGCATTACATCACAGCGGAACTTCAAATGACGAAGTTGAAAAGAAAGATATACGAAAATGCATTCATACACACATCAACACTAAATTCGAAAACGCACACAGCATACATACACAACAAAATGGTAACAGCACTGTGTCGTCGCAAGAGGTGGACACGAAGAAGGTCAGCCCCAATTTCGAAAACACTAGGGATATATCGCAAACAGTCATAGCTTCAAAAAATCGTACAGTTTCTAATATCCCAATGAACAATTTTTCGGCCATTGCGCCAGTACTATGTTATAGTAGCGTAGATACAAACAGCCGAAAACATGGAAATGTAGAGAAACCGAAAACAATAGCGTGTGAGATCTCGGGTACGAGAACATTCCGTGAAGATGGAGGTGTACCAGTAGGCATCTGTGTGGGAGACGATAGAGTTGGTACAGGAAACTGGAAACAGTTAGAAGTTAGTGTGTGCGCACGGAAACCACCACCACCACCACCACCGACTGAGTCGTCTCGACTACGGAATGAACAGTTCAAGAGTGATGTACCAGGACGTTGTGTTAATAATGTGATTGGTGATACAATCCCGTATGCAACTATGCACACAGATACTCGTGCACTCACCCAACCATATACACATGCATCTGTAAACATAACAGAAAAGGAACCCAAGTTGAAGAGTGCCGGTATAGGAGGGATTTGGGATGGTGTCGATGGAAGGAGGTGTTGGCGGAAGGAGAATACAAATAAGGATATGTTGGTACGTACGCTCGACAGTAGTAGGGCTGCAAACAACAATGGTAGTACAGAACACGGTGTGTCGTACATCTTGCGGGATTTTGAGACAATTCAGTCCTCACAATCGGAACATTCTGTACGTGCACCTTCAGAATCACAACAGTATCCACATACACCCACTCGTACAGCCACACATACGGATTCACATGACCCTCCGTGTAAAGGCATGCCCACAGTCACAACCACTGTCATCCGCACGCAAACAACATTGCCATGTCCTGCATTTTCACTTCCACAGGAAGTGCGGACTTTCGATGAGAAGCAACGTGCTGTTACACACATTGATAATATCACAGATTCACGTTTTCACGCATTACCTGGTAGTTTACCCCCCTGTAATCCCATTACACACACTCATCTAAATGCAAACGTAGTCAAATATTCAGACTATCTTTCTGAAAACAATACGCGTTCTACCACTGGCAACTATATAGAGAGTAGGCGGTTGCATCCCCTATTGAATACTGACAAAGAGAGTGTGGATATTACTCTGGATAGGAGTGTGAATACAGCATGTTCAAATAAGGTTCCGAGTGTGTGTGAAGTAGAGACCGATAAACCACGACAAAGAACATTATTACATACCGAGTCTTGCTTTAACGATGAAACAACTTCTGCAACTCATCGGTATTCCTACCAATCACATGAAACTTCAAATGCTTCTAATACAACGTCTGCCCCTGCTACCATAAAGAGTGAAGGAAATATGTTCAAGCGATTTCAAGAGTTGCATCAGAAAGAGAAAGAATCAATCATTTCATCACCGCTGGAGCCCGCTCCTACGAAGGTATGTAGTCATTCTGACGGTTCTTTTCCATGTACTGGTATTTACCAGATGCTTACGCTTACACACATTCAAGTATCGCACAGCCACAAACGACATTGCCACAGCCACCCACTTACCCATGCCAACACCTTCTATGAATATCTATCGTGTCGCTCACCCCAACGTTCCTCTCACAATCACTTATGTCCAGTGCTATGCATGTACTATACAAACGTACTAGCATAAACACAAATCATGATACTTAAGATTATATCTATATTATATAGCTATGTGTAAAACCAGTCAAGAAGACATCAAAGCTAAGCTCGCTCATCTCATTTTTTAATTCTCCGAGTACAGTACGAGAACAAAGGTATTATTCTGTGTATAATAAACGACGTAGTTGTATGTTCGCAAGTGAGAGTATGCAAGTGTACATGAACGTATGTGAGGGTGTGAGCGTGAAATTGAAAAGGTCTACTCTTCCTTGTGAGTGTGGCATGGGTATGTGCGTAAAAAGCGTAGGCTCACCTGAATGTGTATGGAGGCGGCTGTATGATTGTACAAATTTATTCTTGGAGTACGTAAAAATCACTGCTTATAATAAGAGTGTAGGTCAAATTATGTTTCAGATGCACGACACGACAATGATATACTTCTTTTGCGTTTCTGCAACTTTAACCATTCACACATAGGAAGCGTTATGGTGCACAGTCAAATCAACAACGGAATATTGGTTTTTCAACACAATCGAAAGAAATATCTATCTCTGTATCACCACGTTCGCTTGGGCCTTCTCCACAAACCACGGAGGAGGTAATTCTCGATTTACATATCCATATATGCTACTTACTATACATGTTACTTACTAGTAGGTTATATACAGATATTTAATATCCGGCAGACGGCCAAACATGTTTCCGTTCTATACAAGCGAACATAGAGCCTGAGGATACAAGTTTGGTCCCTCCTTGACAGACAATATATTCGATCTTATTTAATCAATATCCAATAATGCATACATACAAATGTAGGCATATACACAAACAGTATGTCTTGGCTATCTACAAGCACTATGGATAGATGGATAGACAGTATTTTAAAGACGCCACAAAAAGTGCATTCTGCGAGGAGGCAACCTTATTCTAGATTGTAAATTAGACTCCATATATTCACACCAACTCAAATACAGGCAGTCAAAAAAGTACTTGAAAAGGTACTTCCCTCTCGAGTGAATGAGCTATTTGCTGATCTCAGCTCTCTCGACAACAAAGTCGGCGTGCTCTTACACAAACTCAAGAGCACGCAAAAACTCAAAGACAAGTATGACTGTAGGAGTACATGTTTATGTGTATGTAATCAACATAATGTGAGTGTACGTGTTATGAAGTTGTACATGATATGTATATTACATCTGTCGTATATATTATAGGTATGAGTATATATGTCACTTGCGTACGAAATGTCGTACAATTATTGGCGTCCACTGCAGTTGCAGATGCATACGAAAATAGAACATACTCTTTTTTTAACTATGATGGTCGTACATCTATTCATAAGACAAACATATACATGCATGTTACTATTGGCACATACACGAATTGTAAATGCATACATAGGTGAGTATGGGCACTTTGTACAACTATTACTTGATACACTCATAATGTATGTTGCTATTGGCACATACACGAATGTAAATGCATACATAGGTGAGTATGGGCACTTTGCACAACTATTACTTGATACACTCATACACGTATAAAAAAAAATGTACAGGCGAGATGCTTATTTGAGACAAGTAAGTATCCAACATGAACTTCGAAGGTGTTTGGATGGCATTGCGGTGGTAGCACAGCGTAAAGATGATATGTTGAGATGGGTGGCATTGAAGAAGCCATACGAGGCTAAGGTCTATATGTGTCACACAAAACGTTTCTCGTCTGTTTATATATACATGAAATTACATTTGACAAACTTTATTACGTTTTTAGCGTTAGGAGGCGAACCCACTGTCCTATTTACTAAACCCGCAAACACACATACAAATATTAGGATATACGATTTTGTTTATATATGCTGATAATAGCCGTCTAAAAAACATGCAGGGTTTAGGAGATGAGCCCGACGATATAGCAGCCGATCACGTTGACCCAGAAGTCGTCGTGAAAATCAAACTGAATCTGGCCTCTTATCTTTGCAAGCGTTGGAGTCTCGCCAGCCTGTCATTAAGGAATGTACCGAAAGTGATAGATGAGTGGGATGATTTCGGCTGGATAAATGATCCCACTCAAGTGTTTTATGGTATGAACATACACGTTTGTCATAAGTATAGAGTGCATACAGGATTGTTTGGTTCTGTTAGCAGATCATTGAAATAACACTTACATGACGAACATGAAAAACACAAACAATACCAATAGACTTATATGGACATGTATCTATTCAAAATATTTTAAATTTACAAAAAATATAATTCACACCAAAAGATCAGGGTCCTAAAGAGATAGAAATCGAACCAGGATTGGTTCTACAAGCAATGACGCGAGCACCGTCTGTGAGTAAAGAGCGACATAAGGATCTAATGCATTTAGAGAAAGAAATAGCAGCAATTCGTTATTTGTTCAGTACACTCGCGTCCTTGATTGTGTAAGTGTGCATATATATGATGTTTTGCTTCCTCCTCCCTTCAGCAACAAGCAATAGTTACGTAGAATAGAAACAATAATGAAGCGTGCAGCATTCGTTACTTGTGGATGAAATCTGTGAGATGATCTGTAAAAATTATAGTTATTACTAAATCGCAAGTTGCACAGTACTTCACTGTTCTGTTTGTGTGTTTATCCATATGCACATAGCCATCGACACTGGTATCATATGCTACTATGCCCAAACTAACAGAACGGTTATAATTGTGTAATTGAAATACACATTTTCAGAGAGCAAGAGGGATTAGCTGACATCGTAGCGACCAATGTGGCAAGAACCTACAATAATACTCGTAAGGTTATATTTTCTATTGATCTATACTGTGTATTGTTATATGTCCATAGGTATATTTTGTCCGCTTGTATTTTGTTTACATCGGCCTTGAATACATATTTATGCATAGTTTCATACTCAAGCTACTTCTTTGTTACTCGTAGCTCTTTTGCAAATATGGTAATTATGTCTGAATATTATGTGTACGTAAATGTAGGAATAAAATAGTCATTCTTTTCGTTTCTACAACTATCCCTGCATATATATGCATATTATTTCAAACACGAATATTCTATTCTCGAATACTTGACCTTTTGGAGTATTGTATGTACTACCAAGTACACAATATGGCCCACCATCAAATATCGCGTGGTCTGGGTAGGTCCATTAGTACATACAATCAATTCCATCGCATGTGCAGCATTGGTGGGAAGAATAGCCAGTACGCTTTCAACGAACATGTGTGTTCTACTTCCACCAAGCAAAGGAGCACGCAAATGCACACAAAAAAAGCATACGCGTGCTCACTCCTTAATAACACGCAGGAAATGTTGGCGCCGTTATTGGGCACGCCAAAGAATTGCATTGCAAAAACCAGAAGCGCAAGCTAATTATTGCCGGTGCAGGAACAGTTCTGGGTATTCAGGTACGCTTATGTGTCACATTTTCATCCCTGTATCTGACCCTTTTCCCGTACTTCAACTCGCCGCATGTATTCACTTGCACACCATTGCCTCCTGACATACACGTAGGTTCTAGCAGGCCTCGGGCGATCAATAATGTCCATTGCTTCACCCATGTTTTTTTTCTTATAGTAACATTACAAACTATGTACGACGAACAAACAATTACTGATGGAGGACCGATCCACGATTTACAGAACAAAACAGACATTCACATGAACACCAACGGCAATAAATATGTGGGCTAATCTGTTTTAATTATGTCGTCTTTCATTCTATTACTGTACAAGTCTGAATTCTAAATATTTAATGGGATATTGATCTCCCGTGTGTACGAATCTGGTCAAAAGAACAGCTCGTTGCTTCTATGTTGCTATATCCCATTCACGCAGTTGCCAAATCCAACCTTCAAACGTTCTTAAATCGGGGGATTATACACGATTTTGTGAGGCTAATATGTACACATCTCACTAGTACGCTTGTTTTGTGTATCAGTTCTTACCTCTCATGAAAACACGAAACATTTCAGTATCAGTAGCTACACAGGTCCATGCGGTCACATAAGCCATGATGACAAACAAAAATCCTCACCCCAACGTTTGAATGCATTAAGTAAATACATGTAAAATGCATGGATAAATTCCTTATTTAACCAACAGCGCAGACAAGTCCTAAATACTTTCATAAAAGTAATATTTACCAACGCCCGCGACCACCACCTCCACCGCGACCACCACCACCTCCGCGTCCACCGAATCGGTTACCACCGCCCCGGCCACCGCCGCCTCGGCCACCACCCCATCTTGGTTTAGAGTTATTCCCCCGTCCTTTACCCCTGTCCATTCTTTGCAACTCGGGTGTAACATTTTGTCCTGCATCGTTCATGACCTGAATAAGCTCATTCGCATGTTTAGCATCGCTGTATGTGAAGAAAGTGTACGCCTTTCCTACATCACCTCCGCGTCCGGTACGTCCGATACGATGTACATAATCTTCCACTCCATTGGACGGGAAATCGTAGTTCACAACAATCTATTTCGAAGGGTGAGGCAAACCATTAGAATACGTTAACTATAGACATTTGATCATGTACACATCAAAACACTGGACAATTAATCTAATTTACCTTGATATCTCGAACATCCAGTCCTCGAGCGGCGACGTCAGTAGCAACAAGCATTCGCAACTGTAATATGGAAAGGAGACAATCACAATAAGTTTCGTAAGATAAAAGTCTTCAATATATCAAGATACAAGCGACAAATGATTAAGAATACAAAATAACATACATCGTTGGCAACGTATTGTTTCATGATACTGGTACGCTCGTGCTGCTCTCTGTCGCCGTGAAGACAATCCACAGAAAATCCACTCTCCCACAGCTGGTTAGCCAAGTCATTACACGTGTGCTTACGGGCGGTGAAGATGATCATCTTGGGATGTGATTTAGCGTGGTCTTCAGTTTCCGAGATCTCAGAGAAAAGCTTCTTAAGTTCGTCAAATTTACCCCCTTCATCAACAATGCGGATGTTCTGCTCAACGGACTTGTTTGCTTGCAAGTTGTTCACATCGCCAAAGTTCACCTGCACCGCATCGTTAAGGAGTGTGCGGGCGAGCTTTTGGACGGCCTTTGGCCATGTGGCGGTGAAGAACAGGGTTTGTTTGGTCTTGGGTAATTGCTCCATGATCTCGGTGATCTGAGGTCCGAAACCCATATCCAACATACGGTCAGCTTCGTCAAGAATGACACTGTTAGCGAAACAAGAAAAGAATGGCGTAAGAGAAATATAACATGAATTACTGCACTGTGTACATACATCAAAATATATATATTCTTCACCTATACTATATTATCAACTCTTAATCGAACGAACTTTGATAAACTTACCATTCAATACCGAGAAGGGAAACCTTTCTCATCTCCATAAGATCACAAAGACGGCCCGGGGTTGCAATGACAATCTGAGCACCCTGCTCAATAGCTCGGATCTGAGGGTACTTGGGCGCACCACCATACAGACATACAGAGCGGATTCCAGCAGTCATACTAAACTTCTTTGCTTCACCTTCAATCTGACAAGCAAGCTCACGTGTTGGTGCGAGGACTAGCACTTGAGGAGGTTGACCACGACGAGGTTGGCCCTGGAATTGTCCCCACTTGCTGGTTACGATGTGATGAAAGCAGGGTACAAGAAAACCAAGAGTCTTACCGGAACCAGTCTTTGCGACCGCAATAATATCTTTGCCATCAAGAATAATTGGCCATGACATTGATTGAGAAGCAGTGGGAGTAGGAAATCCAGAAGCAAGGAGGTTTGTTTTCACTTTTCCGGTAAAGGGCGTCGAGTCCCATGTCAACATAGGGTTAGGGATTTCATATGGCATAGTTCCGGGCTTGATAAGAATGTCATGCTCCTTCATGAACGTAGCTACGTCTTCCTCTGTGTGTTCTTCTACGCCGTTCTTTACCGCAACATTCTTAACGTTGGTCTTATTCTTAGACTCGTTCTCCTTATCACTATCAGTCGTCTCGGTTTTTCGCTTCTTCTTATTCTTTGAATCGTTATCATCCTTGCCAGCACGCTTCTTACTTTTGTACTCAGCGAGCTGGGCAATGGCATTCTCGTCACCCGCAGCTGCAGCCTCCTTCAACAATTTCCGCTTGCTGCTGGACATTTTTTTCTCCTTAATCTCAATGGACATTGTGTACGTTAACGACGCTGGTACGGACAAACTTGCAAAATATCTTATGTATATGTGTGCGTGTACGTGCTGTTTGAGTTGATATTGCGTGTGCCAGCGTAGTGAGTTGCGTACTAGCTGTGTATGATCGAGCAGCTATAGTTATATACGTGTGGATTTGATATGAGAGGTTTGAAAGCATGTGCAGATCGGAGCGTACGGCGTATGGGTAATGAGTTTAGAGTACACGTGTGATTAATCAAGATTTCATCAAACTTGTTTAATTGTCCAGTATAAGTTTCTCGGTAGTCATTCGTTTTGGTTATTTGTCCATTGGAGCAAGGTGATTACCCTAGGATATGCTGGTTAATTGTCTAGTACTAAGAATAGTTCAAGATGAAAAATGTTGACTTTCGTTCACCAATAGCATGAACGCATCATTTAACGCACGTCGATCTGAGTGGCCAGTGACACCAGAGGCGGTAACCGGATCAGCGAACGTGCCTCGTGGGAGACAGTAATGCAAATGGCCAGTCATCAGTATGTCATCAATTCATTCAACGTCAGCACTGATCACATACAGATAACAAACGTATTGCCCTCTTCCCCCCCAACCTACCAAACCTACGGAAGGAAGCAAGGAAGGAAGCGAACAAAGAGAATGACCCGCTTTTGTGTTTGGTTTCAAGGGCTACGAAGAAAACAACGCTCACGTCTTTTGCATCAGCTAGCGAAATCTTCCTGATGTCAGCAGTGCAGCGTCGAAAAGAACAACAGCCTATTACCACCCTTTGTTATTATTTTATGGACAAAAAAAGAACTCCACTTTATTGAGTTTGCTGCTTGCTCATACTACTATATTTTCCCGCTTAGAACCGTGCGAGAACTGTACGTGAACCGTTCAGACAATGAAAAGCTACATATCTTTAAGAGATAAGTTCTAAAATAACTACATGTACACGGTGTTGGGAACATCCCTGTTGTGACTTCTGCTAGTTGGCTGAGGCAGAATCATTAAATCCTCTGACAATATTAATTTGTAAAGTTAAACTAGAAAAGATATTCCTAGAATACGCATTCCCCCACTGCCCAAATCATCATCATGATTTTCAAGCTCGACTGATGAAAGAGATATGTAGTGGGCATAATTACAAATATACACATGCACAATGGGGTATAGCAATAGAGAAGAAGCAAAACATTGAACTGCCATGTATCAAACAGTTCGTCAGGCTATTTCTGTATGTACCAATACCATATCATAAAGCTTTAGCATATATTGGAGTGAAGCTATGGAGAACGGTTGTGTATGTCGTACTAGAGCTGGAGACTGCCAGTCTGTTTTTGGCGTACACTTTCGTCTCATCTTGAGTTGGAGACTCCGTCTCATCTTGAGTTGGAGACTCCGTCTGCTCCAGTATACCTACGCGAGTATATGTTTAGCAATATTAGTGTGAGGCTTTGCCAGTTTCGTGAGTGCATCGGTTAGGTTTGCATATGCAGAAGTCTACTAGTTACCTAAAGATATTTATATGTTTCTGCTCCAACGTGCTGCCATCCTCGGCAAATTATTAATTTATCCTCAAATATACAGCAATAAGGGTAATCAATATATAAATCTCATGCTAAACGATCAAAATATACTGAATCATATATATGATACTACTCTGCGTGTCGATTTTCATCTTTTGATTTTTGGTTGTTTACCTGAAATCTCGATCACACATGTTGTTACGAGCGATCTTCTTCCCTTCAATATGAAACGTCGTTTGTTGCTGCTCGAGCTTTTTAGCGCAATTTGTCGCTTGGCAGACAATCGCATCAAGTTCGTTGTGAATTCAGATTCAACTTACATTTGGTCAAATCCTATAGTGACGCAGACTGTTCTTCAGCATGTCAAGTCTCATTGTATAACTCTGGTGTTGACTATGTTCATTGTTGTTACAACAGCTGTTTTGGCATACGTCATCGAGCACTACATGGGTGTCGTGGCCGTTTTTCTATTTTTTTTTTATTCGTGACATTATAGACTAGCCAGCTGCGTACACACGGCGGTGTTGTGCAATATATATCATCGTGTGCTTTGCAGTCGTGCGTGCACATACCACCTGTTCTATCACTTCCTGCTGTACATTGTTCTCACACAACGTGTTGTAGTAAGAGCTTGGGTCTTCCTCAGATAAGCAAGGAAACTGCCTTTGTTAAAAGATGGCATCCCGTGTGTTGAAATTGATTCCCAGCCTCACGAGACACACACACAAAGGCCAAGTCGGTGTGTACTATATGAATTTACAAATGTATACTTGTCATTACACACACACATACACACACTATATGTATTATATATATACATACATGATACATCGAACAATTCTTGTGTACCCATTTACAGTTTATCATTTCTGTATCGAACGTGCATGCACACATAAGGAGGAAGAATTGCCGTCATTGGAGGGTGCGCTGAATATACTGGTGCACCATACTACAGCGCAATATCGTCATTGAAATGCGTAAGTGGGTGTGTTGTACCCTTGGACAGTTTACATGCTCACAATTGCAACGTGTGTTCCGTGTCTTTAATTGGTTTCTCTTTATGCACGTTGTCATTGTATACAACAAGCTTGGCGTTTTAGAAATTTTAAAGGAGAATATTTTGTACGTATATCTTGTTTTGATGTACGTAGATGTGTAGGGTTAAATGTATGTATTCTACTCTCACTTGGACTTGCAAAGATACATGCAGGCGAACGCACAAGCAAGCGAACACTGATATGCAAACAAGTCTCTACTTTTGTATGTGCGCACATCCGCAAAGTTTTCAAGCGAGTTTTCTATGCGTTGGCCGAGCATACATGTATGCACGTGCACACAAATACACAAGGAGTTGACTATATTTTTCTCAATCTCACTCGTACATATATTTTCGAAGGAAAGTTATCCCCCACGTTATCCCCTATGTACGTGCAGGCGCATATATATACCTACCAACGCGTGTGTACCTGATCAGGATGGAATTGTCTCGAATGTTCACACCAGTGGCTTACGCAAGTCATTCTTATGCACAAAGATACATACCAGCATAGTTGTGTTGTGCACACAAAAATCGCGGTGTTTACACATGTGCAAGTGTTTGAACAATACTCATACGCATATGTCTAGGGAGGTGATATTGCACATGTTTTCTGTACATCTGAGGCGAGTCCTGTGATAAAAAGTTACAGCCCAGAATTGATTGTCCATCCGTACTTAAAGGAACTGGGCAGGTGAGATAATTTATAGTTGATGTAAAGTAGCACAGATTCCAGGATGATACATGTTAACTTGTATAGTGCACTTCTCGACAGTTTCATGTTCACGCTCGCAGGCACTCACTGTCATGTTTTTGTAATATACATGTCCATGACGTACACGAATGTACGTATGCAGACACCAGTACAAACCCCGTGAAACATACAATGCATAAAAACTGGACGTATGCCGTACATGGACACGTGTGCGTGTCCAAAACAATACACTGTGCGCTATTAAACATAATTCTTTGTCTGGCATAGTAAATCATGCTCTCCGGGAGATGCATTTGAAGAGCAGAAAAAGACTATCGTAGAATCTGTGGGTGAATGGTTGAGTCGCATGGATGTACTCGTCGGTGAGTCGGTTTGTTTGAAAAAGTGAATATACGTGTGCGCACATCTGTCTCCGTGCATTGTGTGGTACTAATATATGTAAACATGTCTACATATGTACTGTGTATGTGTATATGCATATATCGTGTACGAGAATGTGCATGTATATGTTTGGACGTATGTGTACGTGTGCGTACATGTGCAATTGTGTATGTTGTTGTATGATATGCCCATCTTGTATTCCTATATGAGATCGTTGTGCGGATGTTTAGTATAGGTGTAGAACACGCCAAAGCATGTATGTGTGGACAAATGGAAGTATACATTACTAATATTGATAACATAATACTTAATGTATGTTGGGACGAAAATTTGAATGAATATATGGGCAGCTCACATTATATGAGTATATACTCTAAAAGTATGGACAAATTGGTTGTGTGAATGTTCACTGATCCTTTGCCCCACTATTCGGAGCAGTTGGGCCTGGGTTAGGACGAAATCCTTTTCTTCACTCGTGCGTAGCTGAGATTCTCCAGGCTGCGGTGAGGAACAGTATCCCTATCATTGTGGACGCGGTATGTGTGTCGTGTACGGTAACATTTATTTACATTTATACGTATTCGAATAAAGAAATTAAATATATGATTGTGGTTCATAATATGTTTTTGCTTTCTACTAATAATCATGTAAGCTCACAATATGGTACATGATACAGCAGTAGTATTAATATGTGTGATCTTACGTGGGTGACAGGATGGCCTACAAAATGTTTTAGAGTATCCTGATGTACTTAGAAACTACAAGAAAGCAACGTTGACACCGAATGTTAACGAATTCAAACGATTGGCCAACAAGTTCTTACAGGTATGTTAGTTATTCTGTATGCGCAAACAGACCCCTGCGGAGTATAGATATGGTGAAATACGTGATGTTTTTATAGTTTTTTAAACAACTTCTTTTGTCCACCTCCGCCCCTGCCACTGCTAACAATATATACGTCACACACATGTACAGTCTAATGTAGATGTCACAACCGAAATAACTGCTGAAGATGTTGCGAATCTTAGTGGCGCACTTGGTAATGTGACAGTGGTATGCAAAGGAGCGGTTGACATGATTTCGGACGGTATTAGTGGTATGTTTTTCTGGATGCAACACACACACAAGAATCTTTGTTCGTCGAAGTTCCATAATATTTACGCGAACTTTTTTCTAACAAACTCAAAGTCATACAGACTCTCGCACACTCTTCGCACACATATAAATATGTTTATACATACAGATACCCGCTGCGACGAGAAGGGTAGCTTGCGCCGATGTGGTGGACAGGGAGATGTTCTATCAGGGCTTATCGCTGTTTTCACTAACTGGGCTCACAAAGCACGTCTCGAGAGCCCATCCCTCATGTATGTGTGTACCTGTTGTATGTGTGTAAATCCATGTACTATAGACTTGAACCGAGAAATCAAAGCGAAGGCATTATTAATGTACTCTTGGCGTGGTCATTTCGTATCATCTTGAAACTGTGATTATCGCACGTAAATGGAACACACCAACTTGTTCTTTTTGGTGCAGTGAATCTTCACAAGTGGAAGGCGCATACGCCGGGTGTTTCTTGACCAGGTATTGCTCCCGAGCTACCTTTGTAAGTGTTGGCCGTTCAATGGGAGTTCCAGATATGATCACTGCTCTGCCACGTGTTTGTAGAGACGTGTTTCCGTCGAAGTATGCGTTGGAGGTTGATATTGAATAATACGATAATATCTCATAAGATATAAAGCGTCAATGTAGTTATGTTATTGTGCAAGTGAGACACTATAGTTGGTGTATTTCCCTTATATGCTCGATTCGTGCGTAGTCCCTAAACAGATTTTGATCGGTAAAGATTAAATAGATTGATGGTATCAATGTAAATATGTACCTATTGTTTCCTGAATTCAAATTTGTATTCAGTAATATAAAATATCAAAACTATATTTGGGGCATTAATGAGTGATTTATACTTACAGTTTCTTTCGTGTGTGCGTACTGTGTTTGTGACAACCCATGTTTTGAGTATAGAGTATACATTTTGCAATATAGGAATAACTTTAATACCTTGGTGGGAACCACCAGTAAAGAGCCGTGAGGCATTAAGGAGATGGTCGAATGTCGTTGGACCCTCCGGAATTGCTTGGGAGCAACAAAAACCATGTTGACTGTTCACCACTGCGATTCTTTGAATGTTTTTTATTTTTCTTGTGCGGCAGCCACTTTTGCGATCTTTCAGAGATGACTTTTGTAGCTACCTCGCGCGAACGTAATATTCCACTTCAAGAGTACATACTTTACAAATCCTGTGCTTGTTTATACCCCACTTTAAACATAGTTTGCTATATATATGTGCATATGAGCACGTACATGAAATTTACGACTAGTCGTGTACACTATGGAGTGTGTATCTCTATGGATGCGTGTATGTATTGCAAAAACTTTTTGTCAGCACACGAACGGCGCGGCGAAAGGAGAAATGCAGGGGAGAGGACCATATATTTATCAGCATATGTATGGTCAATAGTAAACCAGGAGGATCATTCATTCATTCATTCATATACAATATAAATAATGTTCTTGTAATGGGAGTCTCTGCATAGAGCAGTGGACTCTTACCTCAATTTTCACTTCTTAATTCCATCTCTGAAGCACTATATAATGCTCTGGAAGCGATGAGTGTACATCTGCATGTGCAATGAGTTTGCAGGGAAGACGATGGGATGAATTACTACACCTTGAATGCACTATGTTTCTAATTTTATACGTTTGATCTCCAGCTCGGTCACGACTGATGCAGTATCATTCGTGTTTGCTGTATGACCATTTTTTCTCTCTTTCGGCGGACCCACACCTTCATCTCCAATCTCTTCTGCATCTACGCCTGTAGGTATGTCATGATGCGTATGCGACATCGTTTGCGTCTCCTCAGAATGCTTTCGTTTCATAGAATGTGTATTCGTTGCAACCACGGAAGATAGCTGTGT
Organism: Creolimax fragrantissima; assembly: GCA_033442365.1. Lineage (NCBI taxonomy): Eukaryota > Ichthyosporea > Ichthyophonida > Creolimax > Creolimax fragrantissima. The sequence continues at coordinate 916,358 of JAWQFL010000013.1, forward strand.
TTGCGTACGTTTGTCTTTTTGTGCAATTGTGGGTGCTGTTTTAGACAGACTGACATTACTACGATTTGCTATTGTTGACGGTGATGATTGTAAAGTGATACTTGTCGTGCTGATTGCCGTTGGCCCTGTTCATAGAAATAGTGCGGGGTATAACACCAACATTAACGAAATGGAAAAGATGGTTGTATACATTTAATGTGAAACATACATAGTCGCACATTCGCTACAAACAAAATGGGGAAGGAAAACTGTTGTTGGACGTTGTCCGTTTACTACTAGTACCTCATACAATATTTAAAAAATCAGGTGGCGATCAATATATTAATAGGTACATGCGTACGTGTTCAATGCATTAGGTCAAGTGCTTGGAATTAAATATGCATGGCGGGGAATAGGGTTCTGTGCGGGTGATAAGATGCAAGTATTAATACAAGCACAGATACTCAAGCTAGAAGTACGGCAGTATACGTTACTTACACTTAAATGGAAATACTCCTATATACAAATAAACATGCGTCTTAGTTGTGTCATTCCAAATCGCCATCATTTTCACTTCCTACTCAATAACACAATAACCTTCCCACCTACCCTCGTTGCGTTTCTTCATATTATCGCGAAGGTCATATATCTATCAAATGCACAATTCGTACGATATATATATATATGGAAACCCATGGAACAGAGCCACAACAGTCGAGTAAATCTATATTATTCACTGCCCATCATGTCAAACTGCCTACTTTGTCTACTCATACACGTGCGCAACGTATAAGCGTCTTGCATACACAATACACCCAGTCGAATACATAGACACACCTGAACCAACTTCAATTTCTATCTCGTCATCGTCATCTTCGCCACTCCCCTCACCGCCAATTACATTTACCTCCTCAGTACCCACGATACCATCGTCGCTCGTACTACTACGGCTATGTGAGCTACTGAATGGGTCTGGTGAGGGATATGTAGGGGCGCACTTCGTTAATGTGAGACGACGCTCAATAAGGAATATCAAGTATTCATCTAGGAGCAGGCGCATAAGATGAAAGGAGCCAAAAGACTTTGCGCTGCGGAGGGTAAGGTCTCGTACGAACAGTGACGACATGAATGACCAAGTTGTGAGGAACTGTCGGCATCGCTTGTAGTACGATCCATCAGATGGCTGTGAGTACAAATACGTATAAGCCGTTAGTAAATGGATGAAAGAACCTACAGTTGTCTTTCAATCCGTATCTCAACAAATACATACACACTTTATAAACGTTCACCATATGTTCTTTCAATATGAAATACCACTGATTACAGTTTCGACTGTGGCATCTTCATTGTAACACACATATACATCCAATTGACATATAACTTACGTCACCCAGATTTCTATCAACAATATGACTCAACCATTGGGTCCACACTTCTACAGTTGCGCCTGAAGCCAGAATTGTCTCAAAATCAACTTCAATTCCCGACATGATGCCCTCATTACAACCACAAACTGCAATTGCTTGATCACGAACGTTCTTGTTGTCAATTCTTGCCCAATCTTCAAGCATCTGTCCAACCTTCATTGGAAATATATATACATGTGGTTGTGGATGAATAAAGTCAAAGAGGTCTGTGCGTTATACGCGTATGGCAGTTAAGAGTGTGTTTATAATGGTTAATCTGACTCTTGGGTTTAAATCAACAAAGCTATAAAGTAGAAGTAGTATTTAAACACGGGGCATACATTCATGTATATGATTGTTATAGTGTAGTGATTCAATAAAGGTTGCTAATATGCACTCATCTTACACATCCACGTCAGATTCACAACAAAACGGCAGCTATACGCATATGTACATAACGTTTCTTTATGTTTTTGTTTTCCTTTGCATGTATATTCCTACACACCTGTTGTTTATTAGATAAAACAGACCGAGCGGCCTGCACGAGATGATTCAATGACGTGTGTCTCCGTAACGCGTGCGTGAATACACCCAAAGCTTTTCGTCTTGTATGCAACAGCGTAGACACATCGACAGCCGTCTTTGTCTTCTCACTAGAGACGTTTGCCAAAGTTCTTCCATCCAGCTTTGATACGGCCGTCTCTGTAGAGGCAGCGACTGGCTCATCTGTACATCAGTTAAGATACATGAATCAGCATGAGGCTATGCATGTTTGCCTGCTGTCGCAGGTGTCAGTTTGAATGTACTGCATGTACAAGCAGTAAAGTATATATATATATATATATAAGGTTTATATATGTAAATATGCTTGCACGCACGTTTGTCAGAGCGTGCCACTAATCTCCATATTACCTGGGTTTTGATGTGTTTTAGAAAGAAACGACGAAATAAAACAAACAAAATAGGACTCAGCACGAGCTCAGGGTTAGGACGGCTGCAGGTGCTCGCTATATACAAATAAATCCATGTACGTATGCATGGTAATGAGACAGATTCGTTCAAGGATGTACACATGCGTGTTTGAATGGACACACTGGTCATACCATGCGCAGATTCAAAAATAGTAATTATGGGTCAATACAACACATGCACACATTATGATAGTATATGTACCTTTGACATATAGCTTTCTGCTATTTTTCTTATCCTGCTTATGCGTTTCCCCTTCCACACCAACACCAGCCCAGATATTTTCATGGTTCAACGATAAGGCAGATATTAGCCAGTTATCTAGTTGTTTGGCTAGCAATCGAATCGACTTCGTGACAGCGGCGGAAACTTTACCGAGCACGTCAGGGAGGAGGCTTCGCACTGCAGTCTCATACATTATCATATCACAATGGTATATATATGCACAGCATTCTGTAACGCGAAATCGAAAGGAATATAACGTGTATATGCGGGTGCAGCAATCTTTTTGTGGTGAACCCATGAGGGTTGTTTGTTTGTTTGTTTGTTATTGTCAACCTCAAGCTATATATTTGCGTACAATTGGCATGATGTATATATAGACGTTTGATCATGGACAAAGCTGTCATAGTTAAACTCCATAATTTTACTATATAAGCGCAAGTGTTTTGCAATTGCACAATAGATTCAGATTCAGATTCTGCCATGTGTGTTCAAGTGCGCCCGTCTGAATACGGACGAATGTTGGCACACACACAAGGGGACTATTATTAATCAAATACGCATGTGCAAGTATGTACATATAAAATATAAAAGTATCATGCATTCACAAACACAAAATGTATCTACATAAATATACACAAAGTGTGACGACACCAAACGTAATAGCTTCTAAAATATACGTGCGTGACATAAATTGTGCATTGGATTTTGACTTTGAATATGGGGCATAGAGCATTGCATATGTATGTTTATGTTTGCTGTTTGTACATATGACATCACACAAAGCGAGGTGCACATCCACTTAATACAATTTCTTCAAGGTCTTAACATGCCTCTTTAGAAACAAGCTCTTTCATGTGAAACGCGAGGTTCTACGGTGTAGCTGAACAGACCATACACATTAATATCTTTTTCTCGCATGCACAAAAACACATACACATGTACAGGAACATACACATATCTAGACCTTGCTGCACATCCAAAAGTGAACTGGAACAGCGCAGTATCGAAAATTAGAGTTCAGCTGATGTGACCAATCACGACAACACCAACACACACACCTACATAATCATACGGTATACACATTACATACTTATAAGAAGCACCCTTGCCACTGTTAAGAACAGTAAAAATCTGCTACACATAAACAAGTACTTACCGATTGTGGCAGCTGCATTTAAGCCAGCCAACGGCAGTTCCTTCCAAAAACCGTGTATTACACTCTCCATGGTATAAAAACTGGGCTCCGGTTGGTCGAACGTGAGCTGTTGCAAGGTACCCAACAGACTCTCACAATGTGCACGATAGTCTATTAAAAACGTTTGCGTGACTTCATCATCCGAAAGTCTATATGAGGTTAGTGACGGTGGTATTACACCAGCGGCACATGTCTCAGCGCGGCCCCCTCTCTGGCTTACATTGGTCACATTCATACTCGAATTTGGAGTAGTATCGTCACCTTGCAAACTCACTGATGTATTAGCACTAGTCGTAGGCATACTCACGTCCGCACTAGTATACGCAACACCGTTTGCATCCGTACCTACACTCGATTCATGCACAGTCTCACGCACACCAACAATCGCCCCTGGAATGGATTTTGTGCCCAAATCAGCAGATGTACTATCGGAATTACTTCCACTTGTCTGTTTGTCTTTCGAACAGTCCACAGAATTAGTATTGTTCGTAGGTGAGGGTATGGACTTGTTTAGTTCTGTATTTCTATTTGAACTTGTTGTGCTTGTTTGTGTGACAGATGCGTCAACGCCCGTCGCTGGCAAAGGGAGAGAAGAACAATTGGTTCCTTTTCCCGCATTATCACCAGCATTCTCACCAACAATATTGATCTTAACCTCGGGCACTAAAAGATTTGAAAACTCGGCAGGAGAGGGAAACGGTGGAAGAGACAGTCCCAATGGGTGAAACATACCTACACTGGGTTTACTGCCCCTACCCCCAACACCACCTACACTACCAGAGGGGGTGCTGACGGACTCTTGAGCGTGGGATGTTTGCACTGACGCAGATGTAGATGTGCTATGTGTGCGAGTAAGGGCGCGATTGTCGGCGTGTTCGCTCTGCCTGTCATTATCGCCCTCCCCCGTGTTACTGTGCGATCTATTCCCGAGGTGTAGTTGGGTGGATGTGCCCGACGACCTAAGAGCCCCATCGTATGAATCCATAACCACTTGGCCATAAAGTTCAGAAGCTGGACGAATGCGGATACCATAGTAGTGGTACTTCGAGTTACCCCGAGTCCCTAATCTTCGTGTCTGCGCAAATTGGAGCGTGAAGAAAACTTCATAAGGATGCTTATAGAAGAGGAAACACTAGCAGATGTACAAAATATTAACATATGCGCAAAATCCACATGCCTTCAGATTTGGAAAGATGGCTCGGATATGTTTACCAAAACTTGCTGCGTTTATCGGATCTCGATTATTATTCCAGCAGTAGGCCTCATACTGCTCATATACTACTTGACGAGGCAAACTTTGCTCGTCCGCACTCTCATAGTTTTGAATAAGCCTGTTAGTCGGTACGAAAGTGCGATGGGAATTCGTATGTGGGTTATAACAGCAGTGGAAGGGGAATGCCCTGTGCGTGGCAAATGTACATGATACAAGAGGTAATAGTGCAAAACTGGGTTGAGTTTGAGCATATTTTAAATATATGCGGAACTGTTGGTTACCAAATTTCTTGAAACTGTTACGTACTTGCCTGCACAAACATGAGTGGCTATACCAGAATGTATAGCAGTCAGAAATCCCGCAAATTATATTTGCATCAACAAAACAACCATTGGTGCAATCACACACACACACACACACACACACACACACACACAAGTACATATACAAGTATGTGCAACAGACAAGAAACGAAAATATACCATTGGGCGATAATATTTGAGCGTTTGTTCACGTCCATTTCTGACTGATAGTTCGTAACTTGTCCACCAATGCTATCACTATAGTCGGAAGGATGTCCCATGCTACTTTGCTTACTGAGTGTCTCATGTGATGAGATCATAAGTGCATGCGCAGAGTTGTAGTGCACGCTTTCTTCCTCATCGTCCACATGTCCATCCCCTCCGTGAATACTCCCGTCGGCGAGCGACTGACCGTCTTCCCCGTCTGAATTCTTTGTGCTCATGACTATTTGCTGTAAACAGTTACGGAAAGTGATTCATTGAGCATATTGCAATGTGGATATTATTGTATGTGAGTGAGTGTGAGTGTGTGTGTGTGTGTGAGCTTGAGTGTGAGTGTGAGTGTGAGTGTGAGTGTGAGTGTGAGTGTGAGTGTGAATGTGAATGCGAGCGTGAGTGTGTGAATGTGAATGTGAATGTGATGAATGTGAGTGTGAGTGTGAGTGTGAGTTAGTGAGTTAGTGAGTGAGAGTGTGAGTGTGATTATGGGTGAGTGAGTGAGTCAGTGAGTGTGTATATCAGCTTCGTTTTACGTTTGTTGATACTCTTTTACACATCTGCATATTAGCGTTAGCATATTCGATGTTAAGGATGCACGCACGAACACTGCACTTGTGTTTAGCGCTATTTTAAAAGACTCCTCGTAGATTTCGAAGCATTGGAAATTGAGTATGAAGAGGCAGACTGTGTGCAAGTACCTGTGATTTGGTAGAGCCTACAGGTGGGTAGTATAGATGCTGCTGTTGTTGGTGTTGGTTTTGATGGAAGTTGCTTGCCTCCAGGAGACTCAGCACACCACTGTCATCGCTGGGCCCAGCGTAAGACATGGTGGGTTCTCAGGCCATTAGAAAGTGGTACCAGAAATTCAAAATGGGTGTATCGCTTTGGGGGTATTTGTGTGTTTCTTATGTTTGCGTATTGCATGCGTATGAATGCGCACTAGGTGGTACTGGCGTGTTTACTATGTTTGCTTATTGCGTGCGTATGAGATGGGTGTGAGAGTGTACTTGGAGGTACATGGAGGTATGCTATGTTTGCGTGCTACATGCGTACGAGTCGAGTGTGAGTGCGTACCGTGAGATCTTTCGCGGCGGGCGTATAATCAAATGTTTGAATAAAAAAAACTTCCACGCGCGCGGTTGGGTAGAAAATAAACACAGGACCCCACAACTTGAAATATGTCAATATAACAGGTAAAGACACCAGATTACAAAGTTTCACGACGTTGGCAGGGCGAGAAGAGGACGGACCAATTTGTACGCGTGATTAATGAGGAGTGGTTTGATGGTATGTCAGATTATGAAATATCATGTACTTGGTTGTGTTAGTGCTTGCCAATTTGAACAGGGCAAGAGAATACATGTATATACACGAGGGTGCAAGTGGGGGGAGAGCGGTATATATGTGTATATATGTATGTGAGTACACACAGCACGTTCGTATATGTGTGCGTTATATATGTGTATGTGAAGGATGTGCTCAGAGGCTTAATAGTTGTGTGTGGTGGTAGGGTTGAAGTGTACAGAACCGCCGCCCGCCACCAACGCCTTCCGCTTTTACCCCCACTGCACCGGCGACATTGGCACCGGTATCGACACCGGCACTGGCACGGACACCGGCTGCATTGCATTGATGGTATAGGTCTGGTGGTAGCCAACCCGCCAGCCAGCCAGCCAGCCAGCCAGCCAGCCAGCCAGCCAACCCCAGCCAGTCATCCCCAGTCAAGTCAACAAGTCAGCCAGCCACACACGCACTTAAAGACACGGCCAACAACAGGCCAACCGTATCTACAAGTGCTGGTAGCGATGCCTACCATCGCTCCCAGCGTCCACACTGGGCGCCTGGTCATAGTGCCCTAACCAACCAACGCCCGTCTTACAGACACAAAAGGCCACAATTGAGCGCAAACCAAACATAGACACACACACACTACACACATACACATACACACACACACGCACAGACTAGAAATAAAATGTAAACTTAATAAGAAAAGAAAAGAAAATTAAAGAACGGACGAAACGAAAACAAGAATAACAAATATATAAAATACAATAGAAACGCTCACACCATCGTAGTACGTACATACAGACAAATTAACACACACGGACACACCGTCCACACGTCGTAAACGAAACCGTACCGCACGGAGCTTGTGTGGTGGTGTGTGCTGTGCACAACCGTCGATACGTGTGAAGGAACGATCGGCTACCATGAACCTAACATCTAACGCTTTGAAAAACGTATAAACGTTGTGCTTTAAGTTTAAGTTGCGGTGCGTATAGCCATGGAACCAGTGACTCTACGGTCGTGGCATATGGTTAGTTGATAATTCTTATTCTATTTATAGAGCTTTGTGCGGACGGTGGGGTAAGAAAGGCTTGGCTTGCACTAAAACAATGAAGGCGAAAGACCACCGTTACAGCGTATAACGTATAAACACTACCTCGCATGTACATGTTACGTCAACATACACCACCCCAATGCTACGAACGATTCAGTACACGCACATCTTCTTCAGTGGGTTGTTTGACTTTCTACAAAGTGAATAGCCAAGAGAATTGGTTCCGAGTTGCGAAGTTGTTAATTGAGTCAGTTTGTGTTTTGAATGGACTGCTTGTAGCAAAGAGAAAGGTTTGGGGTTGGAGTTTACGGACACATGTTTTTCCCAGCTACATTGATGCTTATGAACATAGAGTTTTTGCGCTGCGTGATCAGTCGAATGTAAAGACATAATATATGTAAAGACATAATATCAGTTTTTCTTCTTCTTCGGAATGCTTGCGAAACCAAACGTTCTGGTGGTCCGCACATGAAAATCGGAGACGTCTAGCTTAGCTTTCGTGATTTTGTTTTATTCGAGAAAGCGCTATCGATAGGCACGTATTCTTCGTTTCTTGAAGATTAATTATTTGGGTTATCGAGATAGATTCATATAATTACATTCAGGTATTGTTGTTATTTAATAAGTTTACTTACTTGACATATTCCAAGTTACTCCTTTCGTTCTTAGTACGTTGGGATATACAGTGACAACGCAATCGTGGGAATATTATTCAATTTGAAGTAACACTGCTTCCAGTTCCTTACGGCTAGTTTACTTGTTTCCACTGAACAGAAAGTTGTGAAGTGGTGTCGGCCTGTTTTAATTCGTTTGTAATTGCGTCATTCTTACCTTTCCTATAACTCGTACAAAAGCATCGGTAAACAAACACGAAGCCAACGTTCGAGAGATACCTGTACCAGCACACTCTTGTTTCACACATATACTTACGTTATGATTCGTCATCCATACGTAAATACTACTACTGCATGTTTGAACTGTATAAGTAGAGCAACAGCAAGCTGAACATTCTCATAGTTGTGGTATGCAGCACGCAATAACAAATAGTTGCGCATTGTACTTCATGTTTATTGCGCAAGTATACCACTTGTCTTCGTAAGGATTTAGTACAACTAACAACTTACTAACAACGTGTCATACATGTTACCCTTAGCTTCAGTGCGACGATATCCATCTTGTCCATGCAACTTGCAGCTTTCATGCCAAAAGCAGGTATCACCATATTGTTGAATATACATTCTACGTCGACAACACGATTCACATTCCCCTCTATTTCAGTTTCGTTGTTCGTCGTTTCTGTTTCAGCCTCGTATGCTTTCGCTAACGCGAATAGATCTCACTTACATATTAATTACATGAGTTGCAGAACAGCAATGTCCCGGTTACTGGTTGCACACACTACCTTGGTGCCACAACTAGATATAGTCACACTCTCTAGTCTGTCAGAATGCACTTGCATATCCAAAACTCGCGCATGAGAGACAATATCCCAAGCGTGCAAGTGTCCACTTTCAGTCCCGCATACCACAATCAGTCCACTAAGTGATAAACATGTGTATGCACTCCCAAAAGAGGTCGAGAAGAGCGAGGACCCGTCTTCGACACTCCATACACACAACCGCTTATCCATACCACATGTTACAAGAATCTCACCATTCGAGGTCAACACTATACCATTCACAGCACCGGTATGGGCGATGAATTGAGACACAGGAAATACATGAGGATTGCCTTCATGTCGGTCAATTTTGTATATAATCACATCTCCATCAGACGAAGCACTGGCAATAGTAGAACAACTTTCATCGATATCAATAGCACATATCTCCGCCATGTGGTCACTTAACTCGTACAATAGGTAAGCAGAGGGATCGGTGGGTACGTCATTTGTTGTGCCACCTCCCCACCCCGCCCACACTTTGACAGTAGAATCCCAACTGGCTGTGACAATCATCCCTTCTCTTGCTTTCAAACATGATATGGCATCTTCATGCACTCTCCAACTAAATACCACACGCCCATACACGCGGGAATAAAAATATAAGCGATTATCCCATGCGCCCAGGACAATGAACTCAGTGTCGGGTAGTGCGGCACAAGTGGAGAGGCGCAACTCACACACTAACAGGCTTCGAAGTTGGTGTTTTTCAGCGAGGGAGAACGCACGAAGGGTAGAGTCGGCACCTATGGAGTAAACCACATCCGCATTCACACCGTCAAAACACACCCCTGTGACTTGACCTTGATGTAGGCTATGTAGCGTGACCGCGAACCTATCAGACGGGGTGAGTGTATGACCGTAGGTCGGGCTGTATATCGAGGGTTTCGAAACTCTCTCGCTCGTTTGAGAGGCATTAGTGGAGGAGTCCTTTACAACCAAGCGCGTCGGAACATCCTCTTCGACGCGTTGCAACCCCAGTTTTAAATCTAGCACTGCAGGCTCGTGCGATGAACCTGTAGGGTTCCTCGAATTAAACTCTCGAAAAGAATCCTGTATAGATAGTTCTTCATCCTGAGTCCCATTAATCATATTTCTGGGTGGGTGAGGCACGTTAAACAATTGTTTGGGCGTTTGGCCAAATTCGAGTATTTGCATAGTGATGGCTTCCTTCTCATGTGGGTCTTCAATCGAGTCTAAGTCAATAGTGCCCTCATACGTGAGATAGTGAAACACGTTGTCAGCCTTAATACTCTCTTCGCCTCTCTGCTTGTACCCAAAAATAAGATCGATCCATAGATGTAATCGTGCAGAAACATACTCACACTCTAACGCCAACCTGCATTGGTCTATGAAATCATCCGCACCGCTCGCCCATGGCGGTAACACAACGTCGTTAATTACAGTTCCATCTTGTTTACGCCCCAATGGTAAATGCTGGTTGTTTACGAGAAAGTCTGTGTATTCATTCTCCTGCTCAAGTTCCTCTGAAAACTTACCAGATTCTCCGTGTGTTGTACCATACACGCTGTCAATCTTGTATCCCATGCTGTCTGTGTTTGTATTTTCAATAAGGTCCAAGTCTTTTGACTTCGAGTTGGCTGAGTTAGATGTATAGGTATACGTATTATACCTTGGAGCAGTATATATAGATTTGGATCCCGGTGAGGGAGAGGGTGCGGGTGAATGGCTAAGTGTGGGTTGTCCCGTGTTCTGGTGTCCGTGTCGCATGTAAAATTCGGGAATGAGCTCTTTTACGTCTGTATGACTGCGATTCACATTCACCCATGTCGCACCTACATCATTAAACAAACGATCGGGTTGGTCGAACTTACCGTTTTGCAAACACAGCATATATTCCGGGGCTATTCGCACCAAGTAATACAACACATAACCCGGTGTCGAATAATGGGTGGCGTACATATACTTTGGATCCGGCATGTCTGCGTACCTCTCTCTATACCCCTTCAAACGTTCTTCATTTAGAGCTCCAATAGGTTTAGACAAATCACGAAACGTGTTTGGGTTTTTCAAATCCAATTCATCACTTGTGTAATCAGCAATCACCCAAGGGAATACGGGGTATTGGGTGAGGTCATTGAATGACCGATCTGCAACCGAGTTCAAATAAAGGAGATAAGTAAAGTTGTCCACCTCTCCTTTCTGCCATTTCTGTATCATATTGTCACAGTTAGACGATAGAAGACGGGACACACTCGGTTGTCTCGATATTAGAACCACGAACCGGTCTCGATAGTTTTGAGACTCAAATGAAAAAAATAGTGACTTGCCGTCCGTAAAAAAGAGTTCCAACCCCTTTTCCTTTAACAAGTATCTCCTGTTAACTAGATTGAGGAGATCATTTAACCTGTATTTTTGTACAGGTTCTGCTTGTATATTATTAAACGATTGGAAATATAACACCGCGTTTGTCAACACCGCTCGCCCTGGGTTGGTGGTGAGCGCAGACACCATTTCCACACTCACACTGATCGCAATATCTTCATATAGACTCTCCAACCAATTCCGGTCAAACAATGCCTGCTCACGATGCTCGTCAATTATGGTCTGAAGCTGCTCACCCATTAGCGTTGGTGACAGAGAAGAAATGTCCCACAAATCTATCAGTTTTTGATTGAATGTGGCTAGCCTTACATAATTGCAAGTAAATAAAAACACAGACTCTCCGTGCTTGAAATGATAAGGGGCAATGGCATTATTTTCTCTCATTTCAATGGCTGTAGTACACACAAGCTTAAGTACGTCCTTATCTTCGTGATGTATTTTTTGAGTGTTTGGTGTCTCTGATTCGGATTTAGGTGGCCATTCTTGCAACTGGGTCACGCAACGAAAAGGAATACGTAGCACTGGGCGTTGTATATCTAACGGGTCGAATACAACCGACTTCGAACATATCTTTAGTCGACCTTTCTCCCGTGTACCTTCAAGAAAACTCTTTGCAATATCATCACTGTCAATGCATTCTAAGGGTATTGTGGAACAAAACACACTGTAGTCCTCAAAGTATACTTCACCGGGTTCTAAAAGAAGAAGTGAGAATCGTTGACGTCGTGCCAGTGAGGGCTCTTGGATGAAACTCATTTTTTCGTCTTCTCAAGCTTGTGAGTGTGTAATGTCTGCTAGTAAGTTCTCAATGTTTTAGATTTTTGAAACTTGTAGTTTGTGCCAGTGAACTTTGACTGACACGCACATTCACTCGGATAGACACATTCACGTAAGATCGATAGACATACATCTATATAATCATCTAATGCTGCTGTACGTGTGCGTTAAGTAACATAGCTTGTGGGTAGGGGTGCATGTGATGTGCGTGTGTTTACATAGTATGAAGAAGTTCCTCTTTTGAGCGTGCGACAGGGCTCTCTTTCATCGGTTACCAAGGTATATATAAAAACTTGGTTTTAATAAACCAGATTATTCTACCGCAATGATGGGGAAGCACAAACATCACAATAATTTCAAAGAATCTGATTTTAATAATCCCGGTTATTTGCCCCCATTGCTTCAATCCATTGGTTGAAACAGAAACACATTTAAGGAATCTGATTATCAGAGTGAAAATAACCTCGTTTAAATAAACCTGATTATCAGCACTATTCTTTCATTTACTACATACAATACAACAAAACATTTCAATGCACAATGAACATGCATGCACCCGGCTACGTAAATGTTCACGCTTCCTCACCGATCTAGATGTAGTACATGTAAATACATTGTCGCCTTCCATCTGTGACTAAGTGTATTGCTGAGATTGACGACAAATTGTATCACCGATAAGTCTCATGCTATCTTACGTGAACCATGCCTATTTGTATGGTGATCGACACCTGGGTTACGGAGAGCGCTAGCGACGATCCTGGAAGACCGACCCGCTGTTTGTTGAATGGTAATCAGTTTGTGTATAAGCAGTAAGTGGGGTGAGCATACACGGGGTGAGCGCACCAGTGTTTCTGTGATTTAACTCGTTCATGTTTGTGTATGTGAGTACTTCTCTCCAAAACCAAGTGAAAAGCCTCCCACACACCCCTCACGTTCTTGCTGACTGAGGCAATCAGCTCAGAAAAGAACACATTCAAACAATTTTTACTTCAGTCGTTTCACACTTGTTCAAGAACTTGAAGTTCATTACCCCGTTGGACGATGTTCGAGTGGTTGCATTCAATGGGCAGTACCAGAGCGGTAAAGAGCTAGTACCCCCAACAAGAGATTATGATACCATTGTGCAGACCCTGTATGTTTATGAATGATCCACGATCACACATATTAATACAATCCAATACGTATATTCAACCAATATTGCATGCTAACCTGTTCCCCCGCATTTATGTTTCCTCGCCTTCTTCCAGATTCTCTTTCGTATAATCGGTACAACCTACTCATGCACATACCCCGTATTATTCACAGTCGTGATCACATCCACATACCCACATTACACTACATGCACTCACATATTAACGATATATGTATATATATAAAGATGCATACATTCACGCTTGTCCGTACGCGTTGTTATTAGAAACACAATTGTGATAACGTCGCACAAGGCATATGATGTGAGTGATGTACTCTCTCAACTGTTTGCTGAACACAACGAGTACTGCGGTCCATTTGGTCAACCGTGTTGCTATCTTTTACTGTCATTCGACGAGCTGCTTTTAAAATGTATGGTGGACTATGCACATTGTTGGCACATCCCTGAGCATTGTTTATTTCGTATAGTCATACATAATGGTGCATATATATGTTATCGTATATACCTCACATCTATTTCTACCCTAACTTGGGATGCAGTCAACATGTCGTTTTTTGTTTGGTGAGATTGCGATCTCAGTCGCCCGGTACTTCTGCGTCCATATAGATGTTGACGTATCAGACACAAACGCCTCGGTTTTAGCACAAGTTAACACAATTGTATGCTTGCATCTATACACTCATACACACATATAGTATTATATTGATATAGAATCGTACACACACACGCTGTGAATTACAGCTGAAAACTGCCCTGACGAAGAGGAAAAATTGGGGATCCCACAATATTGCCAATTGCACCTATTAGTACTAAAGGCATCTCAGCCGTCCAGCACCCCTACGTCCACGTACGTACGAAGGGACATTGATGTATCAGACACAAAACAAGTTAAACAGGAGCCTTTCGTGATGCAACCGATAAAAGATAAAAGCTTCTGTAACACTTCCAAGAAGAGCCATGGGTAAGTTGCGCGTGTGTATGGTGAATGTATGAAATATGCCTGTAGGATGGCATTCTCTGTGGTTTGAATAGCAGTAAACGCAATTACATCCAGCGTACATATGCTTGAGTGCTTAAATCAACTCTAAAATAGAATAAAACTTCATGCAGCCGTGCAGAGAAATGTATATGTGTATGAGCTTGATGAGGTGTAGATAAGTAAAATGTGCCTAGTACTACTCTTAACACACCCCAGAAATTTCGTGCGTGTAAAGTATACATATGTCAAATATGTGGACACGCGTGTCTAGATGAGAAATATGAACTTGTTTGTGTGCTTCATATATTCATATATGCACGTGTGTATGCATTCGAATTATGTGTAAGTATATGTAGTTGTTTCTCTTTATGTGTTGACGAATTAAGTATATTATGTCAAATATGTGGACACCCGTGTCTAGATGAAAAATATGAACTTGCTTGTGTACTTTATATATTCATATATGCACGTGTGTATGCATGCGAATTATATGTGAAGTATATGTAGTTGTTTCTCTGTATGTGCTGACGAATCGTGCACATGTAGACGCAATTTTGGTTTTGATCAAGAAGAACTATAAGCGAGTGTATATACGAAATGCCCTGCGTATGTGTGTCTGAGTCATTATGCTTGGACTTCGATCTTGGTTTATTGGACATGCACATTTCTAGCGTGCGCACACTACCATTTGTGGGTACCCCTGATATGTATTCGCGTTTGTGAGAGCATAAGCACATGAAGAAACTTTGGTATATATACATTGTACGTATTATCTATGTTCACATGTCTACTGTTTTGTACAGAATGTTCGATACAGCCATAATTACGAACCCTCGGCCTCTACTTTCACACTGCCAAACGGTGTATACGGTTGATGATTTGACGGGAAATGATTCAGAGGATCTCTCTCGGTCTATGAAGTCTTTGGCTGAGGATTGTTGTATGTGTGTATGCATATATGTGTATTTGTATGTATCTCTTGTGTGCGTGTTTTTGTGTATACTGTTATTCTTACGTACTGTTGATTTGTCACTGCCTTCTTCCAGATAAGCCCTACCGTGGATTTTTAGCGTTAGGTCATCTTACGGCCGATATCTCATTATATCCAGCACCTACGATTTATGCGATAGGCATGGAAAAGCGTAAGTGAGATTTGTGGCGTGTATATTGTATATGTACATGTAGATATGTTTGTAATATATCGCGTTCAGGCTTCTTTTTTATGCGTAGTTTGATATTTGTGCGCTTTAATGTGCGTGTTGCACTTTCCCACATGATAAGCATGAGCATGCTCATTCTATGCGTAAGTACCCAACATACATCGACAGCAAAGTTCACATGTTCACGCCGAATTCGCTTCCTCACTCATCTGCTCTCACTTTCAAAGTTGAGCTTCATGTTGTGCCAGAAGCATTGTCAATTATAGGTTTCGTGGATTATAAGTTATTACCCCCACTACCAATACTATCACGACATGTCATTATTTCGGCAACAGCAACTGATGTAAGTCTGTGCAAGTACTTTATATTCATTTACGCATATTTTGTATAAACGTATGCGTTCGCAGTGACACTCATACTCACATTGCTGCTGTTACTCCATGTTCGACCTTCTACTAAACACTTTACGCTGTCACATTCTTAACGCTCACATGCATTAGTGCAGCAAAGCTAAAGGCACACTGATGCAAGCGTTAAAATATTTTCTTTCAAAGTATGCGTTAACCGTTCGTTATTACCTACGGGCGTAATAACATGATGGATGTACTTTCAGCTCACCCACTATATACAAAATAATGTACCACGTCAGATGGAACCTTCTTTGCGACTCATGCTGTATGAATCTTTGCGAGCAAAGCAATTGACGGCTATTATTGAACTTTCCGCGGAGTGGTATGGACTCATTTCGTGCCAGAGGGATATGCACAA
Organism: Creolimax fragrantissima; assembly: GCA_033442365.1. Classification (NCBI taxonomy): domain Eukaryota; class Ichthyosporea; order Ichthyophonida; genus Creolimax; species Creolimax fragrantissima. The sequence continues at coordinate 932,831 of JAWQFL010000013.1, forward strand.
CAAACAGGAAATATGTAAGGATACTTGGAGAGAATGATTCATATCTAACCCCACCATTTTGTGGCCAAGGAAATTATGCCAGTATTTTGTTTGATTATGAGAATTAAAGGTTCAGTATGTACATACTGTATTTGTGTATGCCTACTAACAATGTATATATATATGTATCCTGTGTAGCTCACCTTGACCAAGTGAACATGAAGAACGAGTACGAAAGGGAAATTATGTGTGCTCATTGGGCAAGTGTGAAGAAAATTTGCGTAACAAAATATTGTTCACATACAATCCATTTCATGACAACAAATCAAGACTAAACGAGGGATCATATATTTGTGACATTTCAGATAATGATTGGAACCTTCAAAACTATCATGTATCATGGTACGTACAAATACAATGCATATACACACTCACTCGTGCATACCCCAACCTAAAAACATTCAGCACTACTCCTATCCGTGTTAGAACCGAAGGGTGAAATCCCATGGCGATATGCAGAAAACGGCCAAGTCGTCATGGACGAAAATCCAGTAATCTCACTCAAAAACACAGAAAAATATAGATCAAGTACATTTGAACCGAGCTACGGACCTGTGGGTCAGAGTCTGCCATGGATGAATTCCAAACTCATACAGGTACACACACGTAAACATGTAGTTGTATATCACTTGCACGTATGTGTGCGTGAATTTCCGTTTGCATTATATTCAAGTATGTATTGTTTTATGTGGTTTGTAATGGTTAGTATTCTTGAATGTGCGAATAAAAATCCAATTAATTATATAGATACACACATTGGTATCTGCTTATGTACATGATTTAATTGTTTCTGTATATATTTGCATATGTTCTACCATGTACTGAAAGTGTTACATGTCACTCAAACTATAGTCAAATCTTACGAAATTACATCGGAATCTGTCTCAAATCGGAGAAAGGCGAGAACGGTTGGAATCTCTGTAAGTAAACATCCTACACACTGGAGTCTTTTTATACACTTTCACTATATAAATGTCATATCATTGCATCGTTTATTTTACATTTTTAAGTAGCCCACAAGTATAATAGCAGATCAAGCATATACAAAGTTATTATTTGTTCAATCGCTGTTTATTTCATCTAAACATATATTATGAAAGCTTCATGTAAATATTCAGTTTATTCTATCTTAAGGCACAATAAGTTCGTAAATGCGAATATGTCAAATTGGTCCTCGTGATAGATTTTACTGATTCATCGTGTTAGGATTAGGGTTTCTAAACCTTATGTCTTGCTGCCTGTACTACATATTGATGGATTACTGGTGTCATTTCAAGCATGATGTAGTTTACTTCTTGAACTACGTTAGCACCAAGTTTGTTTATTATGAACATTTTGACATATTGTATGCTTACAGGAACATATACTGTGTTATAGCTTGTTTTCTTCTGTTACGCATGATTAGTGGCTCATTGGCACCACCTGTGTTTTTGCTTTCCCAGGTTTACAAAAATAGAAAAGGTGATCGAAGTGTATCACCTCGCTAATCTGCACTGGCACGTTCTTGGACTTTTAGAGGAAAAATTTCGGTACTTATTAGTGTTATATATATGGGACATATCTTATTGAGCGTGAGCGGTTTTGTATTTTTGAGCGGGTATCAGTATACATCTGAATTTGAATATTGATGTATGTGTTTCTGCATTTTGTGTGTTACGTATCGAACTTTGCGTATTTTGCAACGGGTTCAATATCGCCTGTGTAACATGATATCTGTAATTTGTAATAAATTTAGTCTATTCTTCATTTGATTGATTTCCTCCATTAGCGATAAGAGTCTTGGTGAGGAATCGCTTCAGCTTCTGGACGAATTGATACAGAGAATGAAAGCCCGAGAAGGGTATAGAAATTGCTTGTAAATGCCATATATAAGCAAAGGCAAAATGACGTACATAAACACGCACATTCATATTCGCACATCTAAACTTGATCAAATACACTTGGAGAAGTGTATACTCCAAGTGTTCGCATCCTTCATTCTACCTACGTATATACGCAGAAATATATATGTCTTGACAGCCTGAAACTGGCAAATATGCGGATTTATGTACACTATTACATTAAACATACACGATCAAATGTACTATACCTACGCAAGAATAAAATGATTCATTTATCAAAGTGTCTAGGAACATGAACTTTCAATTCTTTTAGTGCTTAATGCATCTACCTTGTATGTGTGCGTGTTGCCATGAATGAGTATGCGTGTACCAGTTATATCTTCTGAAAGGTACTTCAAGAAGCATATGGAAGTCTATTTATATAACTGGGATGCTTAGTTTATCGCATTGTGTTTGTATTCGTGTTTGCGTACATGTACTTGCATGTATTGAGAGTACACATGTATACATGTGGGTATATTTCTCAGTCAATGCTATAATTTGCAGGGATATCCCCTTCCGGCATAAATAAGATCAATGTGTAAGAGCATAATGCCACTGCCGCTTGAAGAAAACGCACTGCCCAATTACCAACCAGTGTAGGATTCCAGAGACCTGTGTAAATAAGTCACAGTGAGAGAGAGCAGTGTGCGTCTGGGGTTGAGGGGGTGCGTATTTTGTGAATCACGGGCCTACAACAGATCGGGTATCAGACATACCCCGAATAAGATTCGCGTACAACAGAATCACGCAGAGATCACCGATGACTCGACCGCGAGGGCTTTCGACATTGACTTCTTCTCCTTTATTCTGTTGTGTGACAAATTGTAAATTTAGTTTTTTTCGTGTTGGAATATACGTGCAACATTATATTTTGGGATGTAAGAAACATACACTTGTTATGCATTGTTCCTATATATCATGTACAAAACTGCCGTATATATAGACAGGTTCGTAAAAACAGTATTTCGCGTGTTAGCGTGCAAATACATAAAACTCACACATCAATACCATATACGCATACATACTTTCAACACTGATGAGCCAAACATGTATAAACACAAAAGTCGTATCAGGAATATCGATATGCTGACAATGGATCGGTCCATGTTGAATCCCCCCGTCGCAAACTTGAGAGAACTGAAAAAATATTTAGCCGAAGCAGTCATTATAAGAGATTCTGTAAGGAAAGAGCGAGTGCCTATACGTAGTTGTGTCATGTGTTTGTATGCAAACGTGTGATACATGTATGCATACATATATATACGCAAGTGTTCATACTTGAATAACATTGTTGAGAAACCTTCTTCGGCGTATTTTACTCGTGGAATGTCATCTACGAGGCACCATGCAACAAGACACAAGTAAAGAAGAACAAGGCTTGGGTCCAGAATAATTCCTATTTATGTACACGCAGTGTGTGTTATTGTGCTGTTTATATGTTTAGGTGTGTATTCACGATGGTGGGCAGCTAGGTAGGTCACAGTACAAGCGTACTTGTTGTCTACAAGGTGGATATTAAGTTTACGAATGTCGTAGTACTAACAAGCTATAAGAGACGCACTTCCAGTAGTGTTATTAATATGATTGGGACGTCGAATGAATGAACAGACAATTGTGAACTCAACTGGCAACATATATATATATATGTTAGCGTGTAGCATTAACTGTTATCTCACCTTCTTCCACGTATACCGAAGCTGCAAACAATACCAGTGATGCACATACAGAAGCAACGATGAACACAGTGGCAGAAGTTGGTACGTCATAGTAGACGTATAGATAAACAAGAATCATGACTGATGCCGACACACTGATAATTGCGCCACCCAAGATTGCCGACTGTCAATCAATATTTTGTGTATGTAAGTTTGTAGATATGTATATATGTATGTATGTAGTAGATAAATCCATGTAGGCATATATGTTTACAGTGAATTCGCGCTCTTCAAGCACTTCACTACAATTTGCTGGCAGCACATGTTTGCAATGAAATCATGAATGATTGGATGTAAATGCATATATATGTAACCAAGAAGACAGGCGCCCTTAATAAAACGATAGGTATTAGTACATATCCTATGAACATCTGCATAGTCAATATTATAGTGAGCACATATGCACATACGAAACATATACGTATTCATACAACGCCCTACTGTGCATACACATAATTTACAGACACCTACATGTGCGAAACTCTTTTTTCTCTGCGAGCATCGACACTACATAAATATTGGTTGCGAATATAACGAAAACTTGTCCAGCAGAGAATACTGAACATTTACAGACATATAACTATGTACGAACACATGAGCAACTACGTCTAGAACAACCATTCATCGCACAATACCTTTGCAAGGGACTCATCGTCGTCCATCATCTCATGCAAGTGTAGTGACAAAAGGTGAACCGCAAACACGAATAAAAAAGCTTCGATCGGGAAGACTAGGGTTAAGGCCATGTTGAGGATAGAGAGGGCATGTGCTGGGATGTGCGATGATAAATACAGAACCACACCAAACACTGGTACCTGGACTACTTCCACCTTCGAACTCTATTGGAGGCGTACGGAATATTATGGGTCAACTAAATTTATAGCTTCCGTAAATTTTCGATTATGTGTGTGAATAATTAATTATATTCATATCGCTTTGTATGTCACATTTGGCAATGCATTGACCCAAAACATTTCTATTCATGAAAGCATATTAAAGCATATATATAAAGAGGCCTAGTGTTCCACTACACGCGAATACTTGTATATACTTATAAAATGTAGTAATACATAGTCTAACTCTAGTGCGGGACAAAGTCGTGAACTCCACTCTGCTTAACGTACACGCAGACACGTATATTCCAACATACTTACATATACTTATAAAATGTAGTAGTACTTAGTCTAAGTCCAGTGTTGGACAAAGAATACAGGGAATTGGTAGGGTTCTGTCATGATCATGGAGGAGTGAACTCCACTCTGCTTAACGTACACGTAGACATGTATATTCCAACATTCGATATAATATAGTAAACAAAAATAGTAGACATGAACTTACGTGTTCAGGTGGAAGAAGTTTCATAGCCCAGAGTAGAATTAGCTTAACTGTACACAGGGTCATGGTAAACCTCAGTCCACCCACGTTATCTCCCCACGCAAACGCCGCAGGTATTCCAACAAAGATGGCAATGGACATAATGTTGGTCAGGAGAGAAGCTATAAAGGAAAATAAGGCAAACATAGCTGCGGGCCTTTGAACTATACTCGTATATATTCATAAAATTTGGCTGTATGTTTGATATTTATGTGTTTGAATGGCGTATGTATATACTAGACTATAACTCCTGCAGTCGTGTCGTACGCACACACAACCACATAAACAAAGTTACTTGCTCTTCTCGTTAATTATTCAAGTAGTAGAAACTCCGTCAGCTATATTTCAGAAGTAGATATACTGATGACTGGTGGTCTGTTTGCGTACACGACCGCAAGGAACATCGCTTTTTATTCTGTTCTTGATGTGGTATTTGTTGAAGGATTGAATAAAAGAATGCTGCTTCGAATACCAACCAGTTTGTAAGCGTTGGCTGAAGTAAAACAAAGAAACTTAAAAATCTGTATATGAGCGGCGTGTGTGCGGGAGAGAGCATCAACTGCACGCTAAGCGGCATAAGCTACGTTTGAACTACCTCACTCGTGTGCACGCACACATAGAGACTCGCATGCCGCCATTGCAGTGCCATATGTGTGATGGAGATGGACAGAAGAAAAGAAACAGAAATGAAAAATGCCACAGAACCGATAATCTCTCACCAATCCAATGCCGTTTAGAGTTGGTATCCTGAAGGTGACCGGCCAGATGCGGCTGACGAAAGGATGGTAATGCGTCAAATGAAGCGCTGATATACACATGGCCGTTTCCATGTGCCAGTGTTAACCCCGTTCGTCTAGTTGAATTCAAACGAGATTTCAGTGCACTGCTTGTCGACATCTGTAGGTGTTAAAGTTTACATTGAGCAGTATTTCAGTTGTAGTAGTGACATAACTTAATGTATCTTCTATATAGGTTGCAAGTACAAGCTGTGTCACAAGTTACCTACTATGTCGACACTGTCGTTATTTACTTTCACGCATCATTACTTTCAGTGTGTCAGAATGTTCAACTTAATCAATTTACGTGTGGGCGGAATGGGAAACTTTTCTTATTGGAAATATTATTTATAGCAACTGCCGTGGTGATGCAGATTATTTTTAGTTCTTGGCAAGCTTGCGGCAGTCAAGTCTCCGAAAGCACCAAGTCCAAGAATTTTGTACAAGCGATATGAAAGTGCTTCTTTCATTCTTCGCGCAACTACACCACACGGTAGAAGAGAAAAATTCTAAACAAAGAATGCCAACAATCGTATGAAACACGGTTGCGCGTAAGTCGGTAATATTGTGGCAGGGTTTACTGATAACAGAAACGTGACTATCAGGGTGATTAGTTGAAAGATTATTTTGAAGGAAATCTGTGGGACAAGCATTTTTATATGCCCTTGGTTTACTTTACTATCGTTTTGTTTTATTCACTCTTTTTGGTAGCTTTGCCAAACTTTTCAAAACCATGTCAACAAAGCCCACACCAAGAGTATCACAGTTCAGCCAGAAATAGATGGTGCCCGCCAACGGCTCGCTGATATAAACATTAGTGTTCAAAAGGATCAACCTGACCATAGTGTATTCCTTAAAAGTCAGAATGTGCGGCAAAATGTGTCACCGGAATATCCCGTATTGGCATATGGACAAGGAGAGAGGGGGACGAAAGTCGAGAGCAGACATATCGTCGAGAGAGAAGGCAGTCAAGGACAATGGTATTTCAACCTTTCCAGACATTTCAAAACCAGAATTTTATATTTGAGTGCCAAGACTTTGTTTTTGATTACCGGTCAATGTCAAACGCCCCAACGAGTGTCCACGGAGATCTATCTATTCAAGTGATGCCCTCTGCTAAGTTCCCGTCTTTCGTAGTGGTCAACATGGCGCAAACCAAGTTACACTCGAGCCGTGTGAAATTAATTTGCCCACATCCACCCACGAGCAACGGAGTTCATATTCGTCACCGAGGGAGCATCAACAGAAGATTTCGTAGAGGAGAACGGTGGACGAGTACATATTCAATCACTTTTACCCCACAGGGTTTCATTCACTAACAGAAAAATCTCGACTGTCAACCGGCTGTGTTCATATCAAATCTTGGTCACGTTGACCCTGGTACCATCACACCACCAGACAGACTCTTTCAGCTCCTCGCAGAAGCGTTGTCTGCTACATTTGACCAGAATGAAATCACTGTCCAATTGATTGCAGGGGAGTTATCACTTGGTCCTGCACGTTCCGACTGCCTTTTGCAGTACGGAATAACGTGATGCAAGTGTTTTGAAGGTTGTGAAGACTCCTCGGTTGAAACTTGTTGAGATGTTCTTTTTCTGTTTGTCGATACATAATGCAGTTGAATATATTTGAATTCGTACAAACACATAGTCACAATCCAAGTTTTGGATAAGTACCATTGAGCACATAAAAATACGATTTCTATTGTCTTCAATCACGCGGGTATCGCAAATTACCAGAACTCTAATCGTCGACTGTTGTACTGTAAAATTCTGTATAGGTTTTGCCGTCTATATTGTCGATTAAGTTGTGGACACTTCTATATAATAATATTGTATACCACCTGTCACACTTTTCTATTTAAACGTGTGTATATAAAAGACTATACCTCTACAAATTAATGGTGTTACCTTCACAGGCCTACAAAGAACAGAAACAATCGTGTGTTCACGTGTAACAGTCAGAACGAGTCTAATACAAGTTCATTTATTCCAAGTATCACCTCTTTGCGAAGTGGTTATTGTATACATGGGTTTATCATTTCTCCTTCGATATAAAAAAAACCACTGGATCTATCTACACTATAATTTCTGTCATTCAGGTTGTCGACCCGTACAATATTTTCATATATATGTGACTAGCAATCAACTTGACTCGCAGTAGCAACCATCATTTTTCATACGGAGCTTTTCTTCACCCACTATTAACAGGTTTTTGTCACGAAATATCAACGCAAGAGTCGGGTCTCTTTTTCTCTTCCTCGTCTCTACTCGGTTTTTTACATCAACATCACATTCACACCTAAATCACAATCGTCCCAAACACAAAATCCCATCTACATACTACTACAAAGCACAAATGTATGTGCGGGTGGTGAAAATGGCGGAGGGGTATTGACGCCTGATCATCCAACCACCACAATACAAACACAAAATACGTACATTGTCCATCCTACACTTGGTAACACTCGAACCAATCTGGTTCATCGGCAAGATATAACCTACAATTGGTACTTATCTTGGAGTCTTTCTCGTAAAGGTGCAGGGAACTGGGAGAAGAAATTTTCCCAGTTGTCACCAATCCTCGTCCTGAAGCCGTGCAAAATCTAACATTTCATTCAAAGAAAAAAAAAAAAAATAAAAAGGAACAATGAATATAACTGATTAGTAACATAACACTGCCAAAATCTAATTCCTCTAAAGTCAAGATTGAAGCATAGAACCGGTTTCTACAAATAAAGCGCACATACCAATAAAGTCCATAAATTTCCCCACCAAACCAAAAAATCCATGAGATATTTTACGCATATATATTATGCATAAACTATAATGAAACACGCACCTCTTTAAACATATCATCTAGATCAGGTTCAATATTGTGCCATGACGATACAGCATCACAAAACCACAGGAATGTTCTATCGACGCCCTCGGGATTCAGCATAATCATATGGCATACACCTCTAAACGCGGAGTCCTTCTCTCCATTGTCATGGATATTTCGCATGGAATGGCACCATGGCAGCATGAATAGAGCCAAATGTGGCGCCACATCCTGTTGATGCAATTTGTGTATTGGTACGACGTGTGAGTGAAGAATGAGACATGTACGTATGATTTCTTTTCTTGGGGGGCAGATAATGATACTACCAAAAATATGCCAAAGCAAGTGAGGTTAGACAAGGGTGCCATGTACATACGTGAGGGCAGACAAGACCTAATCGCCCGAGAGTGATAGCACAGTTCTCGATGAGAGTCTTTGGTGTGTTCTCGCGATTGATAATTTTGATCAGGGAGCTCAGAATGATTTCAACATTTGGTTTGATGTCAGGACCTAATTTCATGGCCACTTCGCCTATCGTGACAAAATATAAAAAGAAGACCATATTACAGTTAAGACATGAAGAATATAAAAGCACAGGCCTATGTAAGTGTGTATTACAACTTTGTCAGTACAGAGGGGTGATTTCCATTCCATTCGATTTCCCCCAATAAACAATTGAGGAAAAGCATCTAAACAAGCTTCAAATTTCCTATTGAACCAATGCACATATTGACGCACATGCACTCACGCATATAAACAGAGACAAGGAAAGAGGCAAACGGTGTTGGGATATTTGTTCTCTTCAGCTGCCATGGAGTGAGCATAACATTGCATACCAAAAGCCCAGCAGGCATTGTTACAGACGGAGATGTAGTTGGTGTCCAGGTTTTGGCTAACAATGGGCAAAATTATTTGGATATGAGGCTTAACATGAGGCCAGCAAGCCTTTGTCAGATCTCCCAACAGTGCAAAGGCCGATTGTCTGACTTCGGGCACAGGGTCCTAGATTGGAAAAATGAGGATTAAACGTTATGCTAACAATGAACATAAGTAAGTTTGGCGGTAAGTGCAGTTGTATACATACATAAACATACTAAGCATAAACTTGTGACTAGTTCGTTGATGTCATAGTATGCATCTTATCTTACAATGTACAATTTTTCACTCAAATCTACACATTAAAATGTTCATCCAAGCACTTGTATATCCTGGGCAGCTATAAACAACTTAAATATTACCGTAATTTGACGAAACAAAAAAATATTTGGTCACATGAATTACGCATGTGTAATGCTTTTACAATGTAGGTTCATGAATGTACACTACACTGAATGCCTATTTAAGACTACAGGTTCGTAACGTAACCAGTAATCTTTCATACGTCTGCCTACATGCCTACATGCTAATGTTCTTTCGTTCATCCATCATAAGCATCATCATGTAGCTACACACTGTATGTGTTTGCAAAGGCGTACCTTCATACACTCGATTATAAGCAACATCAAATGACTGTTTGCGACTAGACTCTCTAAATCTGCCCCTAGACCTTCGGTCATTCCGCTCAATAAATCCAATGCAACAATCATGAAGTCCTTATCTGGTGGCTAATTATAAAATATGTAAATGGGATAGCGTTAGTTAGTTGTCCCGTTACATATATATATATATGTGTGTGTGTTCGAAAGTATACATTCAACAATACATACCCATTCGCTCATTCGCTACACACACACAACGTGAAATACAAACAGAGAACATACATATAAAACGTATATATGTATCACCAGTACAATACGAGCCCAAGAATATTCGTGTGCAATTCACGCTGACATACTCACACAACACCTTACCGTGACCGGGGCGTTGGGGTCTACTGCTAAAGCTTGATAAGCTTGTAAAGTGTTGTGTAATAATCGATTACACCGATCAAACACACCATCTGCGTATGGTAAAAATCCACTACCCAAAGCCGAAGCCAGACTTGAAAGGCACTGAACAAATCAGAAGATGGATGGGATATTTATTGATTAAAGAGAAATACGTTTATATATCCAATAGACGAACGGAAGAGTTTTGAGCGAATAATTTAAATGAATTGTGCTATAACAACGTACGAGCAAAGAGGCAAGTATAAGTACGCAACAGAATTCTTGGTATACAGGTCGCGACCAGAGGAAACTACAGACATCATCCGGAGTCGATATAATTCATAATGAACGACTACATGACTGTTTTGATCGAGAACAAGTGGCATACAAGAGTATACATATGCATTTGTGCAGGTACGCGCAGTGTATCGATGTACCTCTAGAAGTGGGAAGAGATCTCTGCTATCGTCGGGCAGTTGATTCCATTTCACTATGAAGGGTGGCATGATCACTTCGATGTATTTTGGTTGGTTGAGGCAGCTAGTTACACAATCCGCTAGTGTACCAATTGCATCGTACAAAATCAAAAGGTTTTTATGCTGCATATATAAGATATAAGTATGGCAATAGCAATTGACATGTTAATATGTTATAGGTACATGAGTTCGTACATGTACATAAATGTTAGCGCATATATGATAAACGTTTTGTAGCACATGTACCTGATACTTATCGAAAGCGGCAACCAAATACTTAAGAATGTCGTCCAGGTATGGAACAAGTTTGGTGCCAGCCTCCTCTTCTAATGTGGCAAATGCACTGCACGCAGCCTCTTGCACACGTTTGTTGTTGTCAAGTACACACTACAAACATGACGATTAACAAATAAAACAATGAGCGCTCAGTCTCCTTTCTTGAACTTGTAGTTTACAGGTAGGGGTTTTCTCTTCTCTTTTACGTACTACTGTAATTCTTTACCTTTTTATTTATCTGATGGCGGTGACGAGTTAATATAAATATAGAGATAGGTATATAGAGATAGCGAGTGGGGTGTATAGGGAGAATAGGTCTAGAGGGAATTTCAAATGGTTGTCATATTGTCAAGGGCTATATAGACAATGATAGAGTACAGACAGGCGAGTTGTGCAGCATGAAACAAACGCCTACGATTATACTTGGGTCACCTCTAAATAACGCGGAGAGAACATTCTAATTGACATTTCAAATACATATTTGGTGTGCATGACAAGTCTGTGCGATCGCATTTGTGCCAAGTGTGCGTGCATATGCACGCAGGACTATTATTATAATTGTTGAAATGAACAGTCAAGTTGACAAGATAAATTCGACTACGTAGCATAAGAATTACTTACTTTAAGCATTTTCTCGATAAGGTTACGCAGATATGGATACTGGCCTTCCTGTTCTATAGGTGTGGTCACAATCCATTGCGAATACCTTGACAAAGTCCAGCAGGTGATTGACCTCACAATCGACTGTCCAAACAAAATATGTACATTAGACGCACATGCAACAACATAGTAATAAGACGCATTAATAACTTGAAATCTAGAAAGCTGTGGTGAATTACGAGACAACGTGCTCGACTGCTCCCATACATACACATGCATGTTTCATGAACACAACACTACCTTGGAATCACCCAAACAGTGGTCTATTAAAAATACAACTAGACCAGGTAAGTACTCGAGCATGCCATTCATGCAACCCTCCGAGATCGCTCCCAGAGCAAGAATGCCTGTGTTGACATAAATTTAAAGCGTTCAAAAATGGCACATTTATCACACGAGTATACCTATGTATTCATGGTTTCATTAGTGTATGCATAATTGTACACTATATAAACGAAAAGTAAATAACTTCAATATATTGAGCAGTAGACCCCACGGAGAAAGAAAACTTGACTCCTCTACGCATAACAATATTATCCCACGACTCCCTCTTCAAGTTTCTCGATCAATGATGGTAAAAATGATAGGAATGCCGATAGATTTCATAAAAACTTATCATATGAACTCATGTATCATGTGCTATACCATAAACACGTAAATATTGCATACCACATTCTCTCTCAACCCAATTCTCACTTTGCAGCTCCTTCTCGATCAATGGTAGTAGAATTGGTAATAAAGTGTCGTGGAACACCACTGCCAAATAATCCAGGGCAGCAGCAGAACATTTGCGCAGATTCCACTCTAGTGATCTGTATTATATGTGACATGAGGTGTTGCGAAGTATAAGATTGTGCATGCTTTAGACTCGTACATCCACAGCACATACATACATGATAGCATGCATTAGTATAGACATACCCATCATTATCATCGCCATAATCGTCTTCGTCCTCGGATTCCTCGCCATCGACACTTCCACCGCTGTGTTGTATATTATTCTATAATGAAACAAATGTCGATATTGATAGTTAATGAGAGCAAGCTTCACCAGTGAGAATATCAACATAGACTTCCGTTACAAAGATTTTGCGGTATGTCGATTGATACTGTCGTCGTGTTCAGCACTATAAGAAAGTCATAGACTATAAAACACACCAAGTATCACTTCCCATTCAAGGTTACCTACAAATACTATACATATGTGTAACTGTGCACACGAATGCTAACTACTGCATGTACATACTTTTCTACCAGCCTTTGCGTGCTGAGGTTTGATATCCTCGTCACGATCGGGCACCATATGATCGTTCTCATCGGCTCGCAGCAAGATTTGGTCCATCTCGGAGTACCGCATACCCTTCAACAGGGTAGGAATTAGCTGTGGGAGGTAGTTGGGCAGGTATTTCCAAGCGACGTTCGGATCTGCAAACGCTAACCAAAACTCGCATGCCTCCAGTGCTACTTTCTGTCATTGACAACACATAAGTAAAATATTACCACCCAGCACACGCAGACATGTGTAAAGAAGGTACAGAAACGAATGTAATCGTTGTGTCTATACGATTGTGTGTATACAAGTGACATGGTTGAAAACAACTCTGGGAATGGATTACTGTGAAGAGCATGTGTTTATCGCAAAGAATTGGGATTGTTTGTGCTAACGTATGTACATGAGCGGGAAAGGATTTCGATTTATGCACACATAAATTTTTCAAATAGACAAGCCAATGTACTAGTGCGGTACGCGAAACATGTCATACAGGATTGGGGCTTGTGCGATCGGATTGGCGATGGGGCAAATCTATTGCACCATACTGGGAAATAAGGTATATACACGAGTACTATTGCTACATGGAAAATGCATGCCCTACCCGAAAATTGGTGTGTACGAGAATTCTGTTGAATATATCAGTTTTGTGTCAAGTAAATGAGTGTTTGGGAATAAGCCGAGTATGTAAATACATACCGAGTCAGAGTGTTGAGTGCACATGAGCATGTACTGAATGATGTTGTCCATTTGAGGGACGAGGATGTCAATTCGAACTTCTAACAGCTTAACCATCGCTTGACAAACATTTTGCCGCACCTCGCTTATCTGTTTACAATATATTCACCAGTGCGAGAAACAAAAATTCAAACGAGAAAAGCATCACAAACATATCGCAAACATTACAATAAGTCATACCCCGGATACGCAGAACAATAAATTGATTATAAATGTAGAAAATTCGTTTTAGACAAAGTAAATTACAGTTCACAGGTGCGAAAGACACCCATACGAGTTCTTATATAAAAAGACGAGAAGCACAGCATACAAGTATACGACAGTGTGTGTCATCTAAAGAAGTCGTTCTAAGGATAGAATGTTGGCTTTCTGTAGTACGTAAAGTGCATATTTTGCATGCGTATGTACGATGCGCATTGACAAACTGAGTACAAATAGCTTCATAATACTCACATTTAGGGTATAGAACCAAATAAATACACAGATACGAATACGCATATGCATTCAAAATATATACGAGTCTCAACATTCACCCGCTTGAACATCGTATGCCATTGACCGAGGGTGTTCGTCATCCCATCAGTGTCTCTTACAATACGATTGTTTCCAACAACATAGTTTAGGACAAGTGCATTACACTACACCATACACAAACCTCATTGTTGGCCAGCCTAAACAACGTATCTGCGAACGGTTGTGCATAATTCATCATCGCATCTGCCTCTTTCATTATAAAATGATTCAGCGTAGACAACGCCAGTACTACCACACGGGGTCGATCGGTTGCACAAAGTTGAATGAGCTTTGGAACAACCGTGTTAAGGGGCTGAGAGGCCATCTGTATTTACACAGTCAGATGAATCAGTCCATATGAGTATATGCAAGATACCCATCTGTATTTACACAGTCAGATGAATCAGTCCATATGAGTATATGCAAGATACTGAGTGAATTGCGCTTAAGAAACTTGTCCTGTACAGGTAATTACATTGCGTGTACGTATATACCGCACTAAATTCTTAAGAGACTATCTGTCGTACAAAAAAATTGAAAAAGGAGATTTGTGCTATTATGAAAGCAAGCAAGAACATGTGCATGTGTGATTGAACTAGCTAGAGTATGAGAAAGGGCGTCTGCGTCCAAGTGAAGTGGGCTGAGTCACAAAACTTTACCTGCGTAATATCATGCGCGGAGTCTTCGCAGACCTTGTTTAATGCACCCACTGCACCCTCGACAACCAGTTCGTCTCCAGAGTCCACTAACTGACATAAGTTGTGCAAAAAACTGACCATAACAGAGTTATCATGCGCACACAGGGTAGTGACAAGGATACCTACTGTAGCACGTATCAGCGGAGATTTGTCACCAATGCACAACTGGCAATGGTTTTTTATATATTCTCGTATGTGGGGTGGAAATGTCTCATAACGAATACGAATATTGTTCTTCAGGATAATTCCTGCAAGTGAACGAAGGGCGTCCTTGCGGTTGATCGTTCCGGGGTCTTCGGAGTCGTCCGGCTTCAATTGGGTCAAGATGTGTAGGAGGTACATGTTGAACTCGGGTGACTGTGCACATGCATACATAGTCACAAAATAAAAAACGAGATGTTTATCAGTTGATGCCTGTATCAGTGTATATGTGCGGGTGTTTTGTTGTCTGAATGGAAATTTGGTACTACATATTGTGCAGGTGTACGTGGACGGGTCTTTGAGTAGGGAGTAGACTGTATTAAACGTGGATCACATTGCACAGTCAATCGAGCTGTAGAGTGTTCGAACGAACTAGTGGATAACCGAATGCATATCAAACCATTTATAGTTCAAACAAGTGCAGACATGCCATCGGGTGATTTTGATCGTTACTAAAAGGATCCGATCAAGGAAGAACAAGGTGTATGTTGTGGTTGGGGTCACATGCATGCATGTAATAAACGCAACATGGACTACAATTGCAAAGTCCTGCAACCAAGAAGAAGACGAAAATACTACGTAGACCACTTCTCAAAGTAGTAATAAAAATAGAGTAGAGAAACAGGACCGCAATCAAAAATCCTAACATAAAATGAATACACAGACACTAAAAAGTGAACTTTCATTATATAAATGCGTGAACTTGTAACCATACATATGACATTCACACACACACAAGAATGTACATACAACGTTGTACTGCTCTATGGTGTTCTGTACCCGGACCTGAACATCTCGGTTGGGCGATTGACTCTCGTTCAACAGCATAAGAATTTCATCCAACCATTTCTGGTCGGGCTGAAATGTACTCATTATTACAGATTGTGCACGCAAGCGTGCGACCGACTGTGCAAGTTTGTTTGTCCACGTGTGCGAGATTGCGTTGGGAGTGTCGATGTGTGAAACAAATATTGATTGAACTTACGTGCAATCTACTCGTTATCAGTTGACATTATACTCCATGAACAATGCTCTTACTCACTCACTCACTCACTGTCTATACCAGTGTGTGCGTGCGCGTATGAGACTACAATACAACACACGTGTAAAATCGTCAGGTAAGGATGTCGACTGCTATTGTTTCGACTCCTTAATGGTACATGTGCATAGGTTGAAAGATGAACAACAACCGGGTCTTTAATATATCGTGTCGCCTACACTCCTTACTGGCGCGGTTATCATATATATGAATGAACTTTGTGTGTCCGAGAATGTGCGAATGTGAGCGAGTGAATGTGTGAGTTGTGCGTGCGCGTATATGAATGAATATGTGTATGTTATGAATGTGTTTTGTGTGTGTGTATTCGTTGCTAGTGCTAGTGTTTGGGTGATGTTTATGTATGGCGGGTGAGGCGCCTTAATGAGATGGCCTATGGTGGTTGGTTGGGTAGGAGGAGGCCGGGAAGGGGATGATTTGACTTCTTGGTCTCTCTCTCCTCTCTTTCTCTCTCTCTCCCTCTCTTGACCTCTGTGTAGGGGGGAAGGTGAAGGGGGGTGAGCTAGTGGGAGAGTCGGGTGAGGATGGTTTTCGGGTGGGGGGGGGGATGGGGTCTGATGTATACACAGAGAAGATACGGAGAAAGATGGAGAGAGTGAGAGAGGTGAGTGAGTGGATGGGTGGGTCTGCTGTGAGTGAGGAGTGTGTTTTGAATGAATGAATGAAAGTTTAGAGTGAGTGAGTAAATGGGTAGGTCGAGTATGGTGGAAGTGGGTGAGTGTGTGGGTGTGTGGGTGTGTGGGTGTGTGAGTGAGTGGGTGTATGGGTGTGTGGGTGTGTGGGTGTGTGGGTGATGGGAGTGTGTGGGTGGCAGGCAGTCAGTAAGACAGTCAGTAGTCGGTCTGTAGTCGGTTTCAACTCAGTCGCTAACGATCGGACGTATACAATTCGGCTCGGCTCTATAGTCACTCCAAACGGACGGACGGACGAAGGACTAAGGACGGACGGACGGACGGACGGACTAGCAGACTTATATGAACAACATATGACACAGACGGACGGATGGGGAGGAGGACTGACGCAGATGGACACAGACACCAACTGACACACAGACGGACACACTACAATGAAATAAATCGATATGTCGCAAATAAGAGTTTGCGGTGGTGTTCTGGTACATGACTATGCTTCGTAGTCGGAAATGATATAGTCAGGTCGTAAACCGGACTACTCAGCAACCGGATTGACTATCGAACCAATTTACAACAGAGAGCAATCAGTTTGCCTGAGAGTAAAAATCATTGAATATACGTCATGTTCCGAATTATTTTACGACGTAGTGGTTACTCTTCCCTTGCCTATTTCTGTATGCATACGATGGCGTACTTCATTGGCTTGTGAATAGTATTATAATACGTGGCCTTCGTTTCTGCCCTAGCCCTGGACTTCGTCTCGCCATGGTCCAAGTCCTTGTCCTGGACGTCCATCTGACCCAACCAACGACATAGCTCTGACCCTAGTCCTGCCCTAGCCCTGTCCTGGCCCTGCCTTGGCCCATTTTCATGACACACTGGACGTGTAGGTATATTTATACCTGTCCAATGCTCTTCTTGTCACCATGTACGGTGGTGTGGGTTGACAATCGTAAGCAGGGCTTTTCTTCAGTGTGTGTTCTCATTCTTCCAACCTCTGAATCTGTCCGACTTGCACCAATGCACCTCGTCCGTCAGTCACATTTGGTGCACACTGCACCACAGCGCTTGTGGTGCCATTGTACACACGTACGTACGTACACACACTCGAACCATACACACACATACTGTCCCAACACATATGTATGCATACACACACACTCACACTCACTCACTCACTCACTTACATGAGCGCACGCGAACAAACATTGAAACGTATCGTGTAATCGTAAGTGTGTGATGTAATTAGAAGAAGTTATTAAACGTCTCATATACACATGCATGTAGGTCTACCTATCTCATTATTACCATAAATTATCATAGACCATGTCGTCAAACCTACCCACCACCGGGGCTGTTCCTGTGAGGAATGAAAAGGGCCAGATCCGAATGGAAAAAGTGAAAGTCAAGCGTTATGTTCCGGGAAAACGACCCGATTACGCCCCAGAAGAAGACAGCGAAGAGGTATTGTTCAGTTGCGCTGACGTGGTTCTACTTTTTTTTTTGCGATCAATTTGGTCATATATTGACAAGTATTTGTATAGATACCGTTACGTACTTGGGAAACATGAGCTAGCAGAAGAACCGCATAATAATCGTATGTATTTGGCTTTTACTGTTAGACGATGCGATTATGGTCGTCTGTGTAAGCCGTATGTTTGTAGTTGTTCAGGGTTATATAGTACGATCAGTGCAACACTCACACACAGCGAGCACATGTTTGTAAGATTTATCTCTAGTCATTTTATCCTACGGCCTCTCTATAGTTTACATGAAACTGTCCTAAATACCGGAGCAGATGAGGGTACAAGAAATTTATGGTCGGCTAGAACCATAAAAGGAAGAACAGAGTGCTCTAGTCGTCTGGTATCTCTTATCCAGAAAGCTTCACTATTTTTACAGGAGAAGAGTTTTACAATTAATATTTAGAAATCCATCGCAAGGCTGACATACATCATTACATAAATTATATGTATGCAAACGTGCACATACACAAGTATATATATATAGTGTGTGTGTGTTTGCTCCTTGTGTATATATATATATATATATTAATTTCATATGCATGTACACACATATACAGGAGGCCGACCAAGAGTACATAGGAAATGAACAAGGGTCTGCGCCTGTAGTAGAAGTAACAGCTGAGGATGCCGCAAATGATAGACGGTTGCGTAGGTTGATGCAAATTAGCGAGGATAATGCCGAAGAACGCGAGGTATACGAGGGCGAAATTGTGACGAGAAGGTATTCGCCGTATACTATGGTTACACGCTGTTAACTCGCATGCTCTATGCATATACAAATACGCTCGCGTTTGTTGTGCTTATTGTACAATCGTACGGGTATGCACGAAGGCACTCACACACATTGTATCCACGAAGGCACTCACACAAGTGCTGAAAGGTAAATATATGCTAGCATACTTACCAATATGAAATATATATATATTAAGCCATAAATGTATTGTATGTATCGTTGATAGATCGCGAGGATCACCCATGGCTCGACGACGTGGACGTAGAGGAAGTACCAGTGATAGCAGTGCAGAGGATGAGGTGGAGCGACCTTCAAGAGCTACGGTAAAGAAAGGTATCTGCCAAACGTGATGCGCATGTGTATATATTTGTGTGTCGGTATGTGTAGACATTGTATTAGTTGTACGATGACGTAAATGTTTCATAGGCACTCACAATAGTAATGGCACGTGAAGTTGTATATATCCAAACGCGTACGTATGTGCATTCATATACACGCTTATGCATATATGTACCTACAAGTTATATACCAGTCAACATTCTACATATGATGATCCTCTTGGCCAGATGATTTAGATATAGAGGGTGTCGATTCTGATGACGATGCTGTTGCCCGTAGAAGAGATGCCCTGCGTAAGAGAGCGCAAGAGGCACGAGCGCAAGTGGCAGATATCGCTCAGGTATGAATGATGGCTGCTTTTGATAGTAGTATGTACAATATATGCATGTTCGCTTATGACACTTGCCGGTGTGTTTGCTCATGTGGTCTATATAGGGAGTTGAGATGATGATGGTTGAAGCGTAAGTAGAGTATTTACAGATACACTGTGACAAAGTATAAGCTGTAGGGAAGCATGATTGCTATGTATGGGATTGTGAGTATGTAGTCATTGGCGTTCATAATTTTTGTCGCTCGTGTGATTATTCATATGTGGACTTGTGATATACTATTGCACACGATGTACTTCACGGAAGGGGCACATCACAGTGAAAACTATTGGGCTGTACTAGTTGATACTACGTATGTAGCATCCTAGAATTTGCATACCGCCGTTTGCATATACAAGTTGACTGTGTCTATCACTTCATATACGCGTATGTATATGTGCGAGTCCTATATACTCCGTGTTTTATATCACATAAGTCTATGTCGTGTCTTTACTTTCGCGATTTATAGTTCAAATCAGAATCGGAGTCGTCATCGGGTGAAGAGAGCTCCAGTGGCGAGAGTGACAGCGAGGAAGATGATAGCGATACAGAGCAAAACATACGGTAAGCATGCTGTCTCATCTTACAAGTACCGATGCATGCATGCTATCACATCTATTATATGAATGTCCAACGTAATATTACGTGTTACCCATCTCATGACAGCTTGCGGCCAGTATTCGTCAGCAAGAAGAATAGAGTAACTCTTGCCGAAAGGGAGAAAATGGAGACAGATGCAATTGCTAACGAAGAGGCAAGAGTGAATGTATGTACTAGTTTAACTTAGTTTGTTGTACCTGCGAGCTTTACAAAATGTTATATCATTTCACTTGTATGGGCCTGTGATGCACGTGCGCGTACATATTGAATACGATAGTTGTATTCGACAACGCAATAGCCAAAGAGACAGAGAAAAAAGAGTGAGTATATGCATGTTCCGTAATCCACAAGTATGCCTTTGTATAGATTTATATTTTTATGTTAGTGTGTGAATGAGCCAACGTATAGTATCGACGTATCGAACACATATTCAAATACATGCTCTTAAATCTACAGAGAATGGAAGAACAAAAGAAAGAAACGAAGCGAATTGTAGGTGAAATGGTCAAGTTGGATGTTGTGGGCACGGATAGAGTACACAGTGATGGTAAGTGAACACTTTGCACTATGTACGTGTATGTTCGCCTAAGCGTGTGTCTATGCATGTGTTCTTATGTTCATATGTTTTTGGTTGCATGATCAGCACACTCCTTGCAGTATTCTTTTTATTTTTATGCTAAGTATATATACACACATCTCATCTCAACTCACGGCATATTGTAGCTACTAGTTGTCTTGTATTAGAACTGCTAGTTCAACTATTTGCTGTATGTGGTCACATCATTTACCGAATTCTATATTATTGTGCTTATTTCAAGACTCGAACGACGAAGACGAGATAAGTGATGGCGATGGGGACGAAACAGAAGAATATGAAAAATGGAAAGTTAGAGAATTGCAGAGGATTCAGGTAAAACATATATAGCTGTTCGGTTTGTTAATTTTTTGTTCTTGATGCATACGTTTACTAATCCACAAGTGGCCCCCAATTTATTTACTACCTATGTCGTATTCTTCATGAAAAATGTTTAAATTCTTTACTTGACATCCGTTTTGTAGCGAGACCGTGATGAGGAGGAGGAGAGAGTTCGGGAATTACTCGAAATTCAGAGACGCAGTGAAATGACGGAAGAACAACTGTTAGCTGAGAAGAAATCATTCTTAATGTCCGAAGAAGGTATGGATGCACCTAATATGTACACCAATTGTATCTCCACGGCGCTTACTATGATGCATAAAAGAGCCTGTGCACGATCATCCTATTTATATTAACCAATTTTAATTGACAGGTAATGCGGGAGCTTATGGAAGCAAAGCAAACTACCGGTATCTCCAAAAATATTACCACAAGGGAGCCTTCTATCTGGATGAGAACGACGACGTGCTTAAGAAACATAATTTCACTGAGGCCACTGGAGAGGATGTGGTAGATAAAACAATCTTGCCCAAAGTCATGCAAGTCAAGGTATGCGGAGCAAGAAACCGTACATATACCCGCATAACACGCATATATATGAACTACACATGTACATGTACATTAGGGTAATCTACGTAATCGTTTGCTTAACAACAAGGCATTAACTCGTGATTCGTGATATATCAGAATTTTGGGCGTTCGGGCAGAACGAAGTATACCCATTTGAGGGACGCAGACACGACAGCAATGGACTCACTCTTTCAGTCGCAAAACCCCGTTTCTGCTAGAATTCAATCCAAGTATGTTGATGGTTTTTCGAGTTTTGTGTCCATGTCGTATATTGTGTGGGATGCTGCGAAAACCATACGTATATGCGTTCATGTACGTTTCGTATGATGATAATTTATGATGCGTGTTTTCAGAGTGTTGGGGGGGGATTGATATAGCGTATATCGAATGTGGGATATTGCGTTTTTTGATTGTTCTTGTATTATTATTATATTTTATGAAACAGGTTGGCACATGGAAAGGATGATATGCAACGCCCTGGACTAAGGAAGAAAAATTGAAAACATAAGAACGATAATTGGGTATCAACACTTGTTTTCTTTGATGGTGCTTGTATAGTATATAAGTGATGCATAATCAGATTCTCTGATGATTTTGGAAATCTTCGCCCTTGTACATAACCGTCTCCACTTTCGCCGCTAGCGAATGTACGAAGCAGATGTAAATATTAGAAGAAAGACGACATTGCATAAAGAAAAAATTGCATATATTAAAGCAAACGTTGACAGATGTACGGCTTGATTTTGAGGATTCTGAGTATGGTCTCGTACATGTACACAATATATATGCATGAGGGAGGTAACATGAACACAGGAAGCCTGAAGACCTTTTTAAAAAAAATACAGTAATGTATAAGCATTTTCCGTTTGGAAATTCACAGAACAATGTGGTGTGCATACAAACCAAAACACATCTATAAACTCACTATCGTAGAAACTGGATGTCACATATATTGCTCTATGAATACGTGGTTTTAGATATAAAGAGGTACAATAAAAATTAATGGAAGAAGTTATGAGTATTTTATGTAACCAACTGCTAAGTCGTTCATCAAATACCACAAGTTGAAATGATTGATTTATATTTTCTCGCGTACAGATGGTGATGTAACCAACTGCTAAGTCGTTCATCAAATACCACAAGTTGAAATGATTGATTTATATTTTCTCGCGTACAGATGGTGATACATCTAATTCTATTTCTATGAGCTTTTCTGCGCATGTGCATGTGCATGGACTTTGTGAGATTAGTAGATGTAAATTTACGTGTTTGTAGAGGTATATGTATGTGTGTGTGGACATGTGGTGGACGGTGTACACACATTTAACGGATACATGTATGTAGGATACGTTAAGGTTTACGGACGATCTTTCGGTTTACGTCACAACATCAATGATCTGTCCCTCCTTCACCGTGACCACGGAAAGTTCCAGGTTGGCGCTCCTTGCGTATCCTTGAATTGTCTTGATATCCTCAACATTTATAGTAGAAACTACAGTACCCGCAGACACAGTGTGTTGAGTGGACTCTTCTGTATAAAGTTCAAAATAATTGGAAACGTCTGCAATTAAACATCCGTCCTTTAAACTCATCGAGTCCGCATAGCACAATATATGACAACTCATAAAACTATAAGTGTACGCCCAAATAATACAAACCAAACGCATGCATTACCGTACTAAATTATCAGACAAACGTACCATCTTTAACCATCCCGATCCGTCCCACCCTTCCTGATCTGTGGATGTAGCTGATATTGGTCAAAGGAACATCTAGGTTCACCACTAATTCCACTCCCGGTAGGTCCAATCCTCGAGCTGCCATCTCAGTGCTTACGAGTATGTGTGTACCCTTTGTTGAGCGTGAATGCTGTGTTGTTTGGAATTGAATAGTTTGAGAGTGTAGGTCTGGTGAAGGAGTGGGAGGGTGAATATAAATAAGGCGTTCAACGCATACGCGGCTGGGTTTATGTGTTTGTGACTTACAACTAATTGGTTAATGCCCTTTGCTCTCTCCTTTATTTTGACATTGGTAGCGAGTGTAGACACTCCGAAGCCGTGATTGAGAAGAATGTCGCGCATTTCTGTGTAAAGAATGATATTGAGATACATCGGTTACTTTTGCGTGCGTGGCTGTGTGAAACTGTCACGTTGTGTATATTCACACTTTTTATGCTCGTGGGTGTACATAACAACCATACG
This sequence comes from Creolimax fragrantissima, assembly GCA_033442365.1. Taxonomy (NCBI): domain Eukaryota; class Ichthyosporea; order Ichthyophonida; genus Creolimax; species Creolimax fragrantissima. Next base: position 957,083 of record JAWQFL010000013.1, read on the forward strand.
ATCTGTGGAGTGCTACAGAAAATTCATAGGGATTTATACGTCTTTGGGGATTAACGTCGAGCTAAACGATGTTATGGATACAAAATTGGGCGTATATTTCGTCCGTTGCAAGTGCATCCAGAGTTTTCATGTAGTTTGTTTACCCTGCGAGCATCGACGTACAATGTGCATATGTATATTATATATATATATATACATGTACAATATACCTGGTACTTCAGCATGGTTGTTCAAGAACGCAATAACGGAGCCCTTCGGTTTATACGCCGCCAACACCTTTCGTAACGTCAACGCCTTCGCTGCAGTTGTTACATGTCCTCGTCTAGCCGGCCTATTATCAAACACCACCGCGTAATGACGCACTGATTTGGGGAGTGAGTTCTCGTATTTGAAGTCTGCCGCCCGCTCGGCCTGGTATATATATTAGTATGATTGTGTTATGAACATGTACAGTACTATGTGAGTGTGATTTCGTAATTGATACGTGTTAGTTGCCTTGTTCCCAAGTGCCAATACGACAAAAGACGATTGCAGATTAGATAAGCGGGTTTGGTGTTTAAAATCTGGAATCTGCTCTGTCTAGTACCGTGTACTCACTATTATGTATTCACTTGCATACGTACGCTGTCCTGCCACCGTATATCAAACATTGTGGAGTACATACTACTAAGCCAATTATGATCGTATATGTGCTTTGCGTAGTTTTCTGGTGCGGAGGGTATTCACTTGTATTCGTTTGTGCGTGTGAATGGATGATTGTGGGAATCAATCATAGTACTTACGCACTTTATATTCAGAAAAGTACACAGTCTGTGTGACTGTGGACTTCGGACTTTGGATGTATATTTCACTATCAAATGGCACAGCACGGAGACGAGAGTGCACGTGCGCAGGTATGCTCGTATTGTTTGTGATAAGCTTGTTCCATGCGTATGTATGCGCGTGCATTTATATGTGCACGTGTGTCTGTGAAAAAAAAGTATTTATTCGTGATTGATGTAGGTGACGCTTTGCACACGATTTTGAGAGTAAACGTGCTATTGAGTCGGTGAGAGTCTCTGAGTGAGCTCGTACTTACATACCTTAACCAAATCTAGACGTGATGTTCCAAGCTGTGTGACGATCTCGCCTTTATTGCCTAATAATAAAATCGCCTTGTCTAATACATTTTTGTCGACAGTGGCTGTCACAAACGTTGTCTTGCACGTACGCTGAGTGGAGAAATATAGAGATTGAAATGAGGGCAGGCAAATCCTATACAAAACAAGAGATAACATGTTTGCATTCTCTGTGTAGACAAGCAAAACAGGTTGCTTCTGAAGTAGTAACAAAGGGATGGTGTAGGCGCTGGCAATTCAAGTGAAAGCGAGGTGCGTTGTGCGCGTATGTTAAAATCATACGAGTCTAACTAAAAGTAGCTAACGTATAAGATGGTGGCTTGTAAACATATATACGCATCACTATATATACAGCTAAAGTACTACGATCAGGAACGTTTAGTTATGGCGGTTTGTTTGCTTTGTTGGATTCGTATATATATGGGTTACGTATACTTACAGGATAAGGCACAGCTTCCGTGGGTGTATGTTTTTTAACTTTCATTCTATTACTGTGTTGTATCCTGCATCAAGACACGCACCAAACGATGAATCGAAATAAAGAGTTATTGTCAATACAGTGTGAGTGGGTAGGCTAGATTCAACAAACTAAGGTGGACGTTTGTTTATGAGGATATGTATACATGTACATGTGCTTACGTACGTACATATACGCAAGTAAATATAGATGTATGACGTAAAGTTTCTATCGACATATATATGTATATGTTTGTGATTTACATCCGTAATGCATGTGATGAGAGATAAGAGATTAAGTAACCAATTTTAACACACTGCTTTATATTGTTTTACTAGTATTTGTTGGACAGCGTTAACCAAATCTGCAAGCACATACGAACAAACATATACATACAAGCGCGTACACACTCGCAAAACTGTTAGATCCCTACTACAATACATGTACACAGCTTACATTCGTATGAGAGTATTGCTGTGAAGAGCACACTCCTTGTCAAATAGCTTGTCTGCCTCGTCTAAAACGATGTCATTGAGTTTATCCAATCGAATATGATTTCCATCAAACAGTTGTACAGCAGTGTGTGGTGTTGTGATGACGAGATGAGAAGTACCGTTTAATTTAAGGAAATCAATCATGTCTTTATCCACCTCGCCCGTAAGTCGAGACATACGTATCGGGTTTTCTTTGTACTTTTTACTGCCTCCTCCTATCAAAGGCAGTACGATCTTCGATAACTGTTACAAACGCCAGCACAAACAATCCAAGTTCATAAGCATAGTCAGATATTATGTAAGCACAAACATGCACGAGCAGGTGAGCGATTAGGTCACATTCACAGCAGAAAGATTCTAGAGTGAACTAGTATATGTAGTAACATTTGTACGCACGGTTCAAAATTTGTATAAGTCACAAGCATAAAGAATACCGTTCATCTACAAGCTTGAATGCAACCCCAGCATACATTTACCGCTTTCACAATACGTGCACTATACTTGACATTTTGACGATGAACGCGAACTATGGTGAAAATCACAAATGAACTATACACGTACATACACTGGCATACACGTACACACACACACACACACACACACACACACACACACACACACACACACACACACACACACACACACACACACACACACACACACACACACACACACACACACACACACACACACACACACACACACACACACACACACACGCACACACACACACACACACACATGTTCGTGCACAATACTCATTTTTACCTGAATGCTTAGTTCCCGATACGGCGTGATAATCATAGCCTGCGTAAAGTTGTCCTCCCTTACAATTCTAGAGAGAACTGGCAATAGAAAAGATAAAGATTTTCCTGTCCCCGTGGGTGATTGAACTACTGCACCTCGGTGTTCGTGTGTGGCTGTTTGCATTAGATATGGTATGGCTATGTTCTGAATGGGGGTTGGTACTTTTATACTCTTGCCCAATTTTGTGTATATATTTGATGCAACCTTCAGTGAATTAAAGTCGTTTTTCGAGCTGGTATTTGAGTGTGAAATTGAATGCTTGTTTGCATGCGATTCATTGCTTCTGCTTACAACTGGCATTGTTTGGTTGTGTCTCAAAATATGTTTCGTTGAAACTGCATGAAGTTTAACATATGTTCGCCACATTGTGCTGGATTTGATGCACGCTGCCTGCAAGAACATCGCTGGCCGTTGGGCTGCGCTTATAATCATTATTGGCGATCTGTGTATATAGAAAGCAAAAATACGTGCGCGCGCGTGTGTGTGTGTGTGTGTGTGTGTGCGTGTGTGTGTGTTTGCGGTATATACATGTACATATTATGCGTGTCTGGGTCTATCAGTGCTCGGATCGTTCACGTGCGCATCAGCAATGATGGCACGATGCGGCTCAATTGTGGGATATGAATATTGTCATGAAGAAGTAAAGACGGCACTATGCGACCGTCTTGTGTTTTGAGCGTACGTGGCACGAGGTGGCTTTCAGGCCTGTGTAGCTTTTGAAGACATGCGAGTGGATTGATGAGAAAAACCACGTTAAATAAGGAACAAATCAGCGGTATGGCGTGATCATTCCAATGTAAGTCAATTGCACCTAATCATGAATCCAGGCACTGCGCGAGGTAGTGTGCGTTTTGCTTTCGCAGACTGTCACGGTGTCGTAGGCCCGTCGAGGATAGCACACTGCAAGTGCTCATTGTGAACATCGTAGACTCACTGCCCGGACTACCGCTATTCAAGAGCAAATCGAACATATTCAAAATTGCCGTTTCTATAGTTGCTTAAGGAAATTTATTCATGCAGCAGAACATGGCCGGTATCTTGGATAATTTTAAATACGACAATACAGTCAACAAACTGAGCAAATAAGCAAACATATTATGCTGACGCAGGAAATATTGCACCCGTAAACTCAGCTTAAAACTTGAGTATTATACAATTTGTGTTTATTTGTACATTTTGGTGTCACTGATGCGGACGTGTTGCCGAGAATTCAAATACTTTTTAGAAATACAATCAGTACGGTAAACATTAATACACTGATGTACCCAAACCAGAACCACCACATCAACAGAAATGACGATATGCAAAGGAACCACCGGTTAGATAAACATCTTACTTTGGCGAATATGTCAACTGTCTGAATTAGTGATAGAACAAGTTTATAAAATGTAAGTATAAATCTTGCTTTAGTGTTTGTATTGGGTGCAAATGTGAAATTGTAAGGGTGTACGGGTGTTATATATATAAGAATTCTGGGCATGGAACATGTATGTTGGGACGGACACTGTTGCATACATACTGGTTTATTTATGATCAATCCCGCCCATTCGCATGCAACATAAAGGGATCGTACTACGAAGCGAACTTCAGTCGGACGAATATTCTCTCGAACATGCAGTATCTGAGTTAGTGATTGGAAAAATGAAAATGTATGAGCACATACGTACTGGTACACGTGGGTAAGTGCGAGAGGGGACAAGTTTACACAACTGGTACACACCAGCATAAAGGTACAAACAAGTCCCGCATACAAACCACGTATAAGCTTCCACAGTAGTATTATCGTGCGATATGTGTACATTCAAATGCGATGCTATTTACCCGTAGTTACATAGATGGGATTTGTATACAAGTTTATGTCTTCATGTCATAATTTTTTTACCTTCCTCTTTCATTAACTGGTCTACCGCATTGACTATTTTATATAACAAGTATAACTACATCCACACATACGGTGAGCGGGACATACTTTTTCTCTGGCAATCCCTGCCTTGCCTGACTGGCGCAATCTGTTATTTTAAAAAAGGAGTGACAAAGCAATGAAATTAAGGTTTTGTGGTAAACCGTCAATAAAGAGCATGATATGTATTCATAAAATATACAAGCATGACGATTCTGGGTGCAGATGTACACAGCAGGCATGAGGATACAGACGTATATATGTACCAAATGTACACAAAACTATCTTATACTATTCTTTATATACCTGAATTTGCGAGACTGGTCCTTGGGCCCAAATGCCACTGCGACCTATAACCAGGTAATACAAGCAAGAGGTTAACTACGTGTATTAATATGGCTAAACGCATATGTCTACGTTTATACGCATAAGTACATGTAAAACCTGTGTAGTACACACAGTTATGCACACGCATACATTATAATACATACGCTCGCACATCCTTATTAAACAAACAATTACACATGTTAAATATGCATACCGAACTGAGTATAACTGCATCTGAGGGGACATCGATTGGAAAATCCTACAGCATTAGAATAGCAATGGTAACAGCATTAGAGATAGAAGGAATTAAAAGTAGAATAGTAGAATATTGCGCTCTAGTTGATCAAGGGTAAATTTGTGTGTAGTTATGGGTTCTTCTGTATGCGCGTCCGTGGCATCGCATGTGCATGCATGATCATCATGGAGAGTGCCACTGTCCAGCACATACTACTGAAATATTCACTCGTATACCTGACCCATAGCTACTACAAAAGCATCCAAAACAGATTTTGCTTTTGTGTACGCGCTTTGTGGTACAAATGCCCGTACGCGTGAGGACGTGTTCCACTCAGAAACCATCTTAACCATGTTTTTTGTTTTGTCTAATACAGACTCGTTTGAAGCTATTTGTATATAATGAATACGTAACGGAAGTGAGTGAATCGGTGTATGGTTTGTGTATGTAGGTACACACATACAAATGAATATGTTTATGTAGCTGTAAGACAAGCTCTGACAGCACATAAACATGTGTGGTAGTAAAAAGCTTACCAATGCATACACTGAAAAGCTTTGCTTTAAAGTTACAACCAAACAACAAATTGCAGCTAGCCTAACGTAAATGAAAAAAATAAAAACGCTCAATACAATATGTAAGCTTTGTGATAACAATAAACAAAGCATACAAATATCTACAATATATATGAATGCAGGATATCAGCCCAATCGGCCACTAACTCGATGATAGAGGCAGACTTTAGACTGTTGAGCGTTAGGCGTGTACATATGGCAACCATTGAATCCGCCAACATGTAAAGAAACGATTGGGTAGTGTAGATATACATGGTCATGTGTAGCTAAGGGTGGTGGTCCTCGGATGGAGTCAGTGCTCATACTTGCTCTACATAGTACAGTTTCACAGAGTACGACATGTTCGTTCAAGTACACAGCATACAGTGTACAAACTTGCACGTAACACATACACATGTACATGTGCATACGTATATATACATACGTGAGTGAAGATGGCGTGCCTGGGCTGGAGATGTATGCTCCAATTTCGACACTCTTCTGCTAGTTGGCGTTTCGCCAGTATATGCAATTGCGTACGGCAACCAACTAGCAGGTGGAACACCTCCACAGGCCGTCCATGCCCAGTAAACGACGAAGAAACTCTGTTCGCATAAGTACATCACCGGTAACGCTATACCCCACCATAACCACGTACACCAACTCCATATGCACGTAAGTAAGTCATCATCATCTGACGAAGACCTATATCGAGACCCGCGATCGGCCCCAACCTTCCTTTTTGTGAGTGCTAACTGGGCTGCAGACGTAAATAAGACTTCTCGCCGGTGGATTTCTAATCGCAAGTCCTGTATCATACCCAGTTTATTGGATGAAGTATAGAAAGGCCTGGGTCTACTACTGCCGCTCATACTTAAACCCCACTGCCCACTTACACCCTTGCCTCTACCAGATGTGTCTGTCTGTGTATGAGAGCCACAGCGGCTGTTGATGTTGTACATGGACGGTGTGTGGGGATGTGGTGTGGCGCTAGCGGGCGCGAGTGTGGTGTTACTAGGTGTGCTGTCTAGCATAGAGAAGTGCTGTGACTCGACTGTAGCCCAATCAACAAGATAGAACAGTTGAAGAAAAAAGGAAAGGTACAGTAAGTTTCGTGAAATAACATACACACGTCCAAGATCCTACGTATGTAAGTATATCATTATTCGTTGATACCTATTGTAGATCTTAGTGGCTTGGCTATTCGAAGGTAAGATGAAAGCAAACCAGATGAAATCAAACTAAAGCATGCTGCCTGATATGGTATGAGAGCAGATTGTAAGTTATATGCTTCAAACATACATATATACGTACATATATAGCCACATTTACATATGTAAGGAGATGATACTTACAGTTCTTGAGCTGGAATAGTAGGACACAGTCATCTGGTTTAAAGGTCTCGCATATTTGTTTGGTTGGATCATTCAAAGCGGTGTGTGGTACAAATGGAAGCAAAAGCGAATAGAGCAGTCCCAGAGCATAGTGGTCTTTGATGGGGTATCGGTCGAATTGTAAGATTTTGACAATACGGCACAGTGCATTTTTCATCAATCTAGTAAGAATAATGCATTGTGATTCATTATGTGAACAACGCAAGGATAGAATTGACGACGTTTGCGCCATTAAGCACGTATATCCTGAACTCGAACATTCTGATCTTTGACATGAGACATTTAAAATGCAGAACGCACACGTTGTAAAGAATATATTAAAGAGCCTGTGTGTGAAGCTCAAATAGTGTATGTTTGAAGATATAAAATAATGAAAAAAATACGTAATGAATAAATGAAAAAATGGATGAACACTACGATCTTTGATTCGCTAATAGAATAAGTGCATACACTGAATAAAAACTGTAGTATTTCTCGACATATTCTTTTGTCCAAGGATCTTCGATATACGCAATAGTTCTTGGAAGGTAATCCGCAGGGTAATTTCCATCTGCAGCAAGAAATTGTATAGGATAAGCACATGTTTGCTTTTAATACGATGTGTTGTGCATGCGCATTTGCTCCGTGTAGTGCATGTTGGTCCATGTGAATGTCTATACATGTACATATATGTGAGTCAGTGTGCATAATGTGTAGTCATACAGTACATTTCACTTCCGAGGTTGGAGTTGTTCCACTGTTGTATAAGTTGCATTTCATGTTTAAGTCTACGTGCGTGAATGTTGTCTGACTACATATTACATACACCATATAATATGGCTATGTATATTTTACATGTTCCACTTACCAGTGAAATCTGTCATGTCGGCCCAGTACAGAGAGTACATGTAGTTCCAGGGTTGTGAAAATGCGTAGTACAGGCGAAAAACAGCGCTATAAATAAAATATAACAAAGGTAAACATGAGGTATGAACACACAGAGAAGGAACATGATTGAGACCTACAAATGACGAAAGAACAGTTAAGATATGTCCTTGCATATATATAGTATATGATGAGTACGGTTGTGCACGTGTAATTTGAACGTGTTGATGATTATGTATACTTCAGGGTTTGTCCCTCGAAAAGAATGAGCCTTCCTGCGTGGATGCAACGTACCGAATAGTAGAATCTTGTGGCCAGTTATTCAAACACAAATCGAGGAACCCATAGAGTGGGTTTGAAATGGCTTGAAGGTATTTCTCGGACTCAAAGTTAGGGATTCTCGGTATGGTGGGCACCGTAGACCGCACACGTAGGTTATATGGTGACGCACTCGGTGCCAGGAAATCTGAATATATGTATATATGAGCATGAGTAGGCCCGTTTCATGTGAATGTTTAGTTCCGCCCGATAAACACAAGAGAATCTCGTCAGAATGCGTGACATCCATAATCTCTTCTTCGCCAAGTTAAATGCAGTATGTAAATACCCGCGTAGAATCATTTATGTGCTTGTGCTATCTTCGATTTATCTTCGATGTATAGATTCTGTACCATCTTTAATTTCAGAACTTCGATTTTCGAAAACAGCAGATTGTATGCGTGTGTGTGTGTCCTGTAGTTTGTTGGTATTCATACGCGTAAGTATTATATACCAGGAGTAGGAGCAATAGCATAATCTTGTCGTCTAAAGTCGATTTCCTGCCATTGTTCTTCTGTTAAAGGGACAGCCAGCTTATGCAAGTGTACTACCATCCATCTGCAACAATTAACCAACGCCTCACATGGCTAGACCATAGATATACAAACCGCAATGAAAAGCGTTTGGTCAGAGCAAGAAAACAAAGTGCAAATTCAATTCACAACAATATTGTAGGTACATATATAATCATATACTCACAAGTCTACAGTGATATGCTCGCGTACATTTATTCATATAGGTCTATACGGAAAATATGGAGCTGCATGAAAACGCACAAAACATACCATACAGACAGGCTCGTTTGATTGTTTGGTACCGCCATGTATTGTTAACGGCCCTGTAGGTCGCCCGTATGAGTTGCCGAACTGAGGCCTAAAGGCGCTGTTTTGTTTCAACCAGAACTCTAATGTAAATACAAAAAACGATGCAACGATGAAACCCTCTTCATTGTACATATATATATAATGTGTGTGTAGCTATACCTATGAACGTATACCTTCTCGTGAGTTGAGATATATGTACAACCGGAAACACAGCTTGGATGCGAGCGTGCACAATACTGTGCATCTTGTAGGTCAACATGAGTTCACCACCTGAGGTTCACTGACATTGTGAAGCGTGTGCACTTGTTGCTGTCTGTGTGCCTATGTGGCAAACGGTGTATGTGAATGCAAAAGCATACACGCACATTAAATTCACAAGTACAGCACCCAAATAAAGACGCCACCCGACCATGTACTCTTATTGTTAATACATACCTTGCAAAATGTCCAGTAAATGTCCAGCCATAACAGGGTCGCAATTGTAACTTATCGTTGATACACCTGGTACTAATTCGACAGTCTGTTTCGTGTTATTACAAACAAGAACATGACAGCGTAAGCGGATAGTGTAGATAGTGTTTTCCGCGTATACTTGTCCGTGTGTGTCGCATGTGAACATGGAAAATAAGCACATATATACACTGAAATGCATAAATATTGAGAACACGCAATATCTCAATTCACCTGCACGATACACCACAATAGCACAGACGTATTTCTAGCCCTTTTTTTCTCCAAATAGACTCATACCATCATCACACTTACACACTCTAGCATGCAAATAGATACCTCATATTTCAGCTCTCTTGTTTGAAACGGAATGAAAAACTCTAAATACGCTACCACCAAATCTTCATATAAAGTGCCACAGAGACCGGGAGTAATACTTTTGTGAGAGTTCACAGCACAAAAAGCAAAGGTATAGAAAAAGAAATCCAGGGCATTGAGCTCTAGGTACATAGCCGTGTTGCCGCTGTCGAAAACGAGCTGTATTTGTGTATATATAAGTTTGCGTATGCATATTTATATATGATTGAACGTTCATGTATGTCTTGCGCTTGCTAGTACGTGCGTGTCCGTGTGACTGTATGCGTACATACATACATATGCTTTTTTTTGTAACCTACACTCACTTGCTTATATTGTTTAACATCAGACGAGCTAACAAGATAGACGTGTGTAGACGTACATGCGTGTATGTTTGGATATCTTTATATATGTACGCTTGCAAATGTAAAGATAAATAAAGTTTGTACATGTGTGTATGCAGTATTATGTACCTTCGAAGCGAACAACCCGGGGATATTCTTGAAGTCGCTCCTCTCCAACATGCGTTGTATAGGCATAGGCAGGCGATAGATTGGAAATTGATACGTTGTACGTTTGTCCTTCGTGGCCACCTGTTACACATTATCATGAAGCAAAACAAAATAAACATATGCGTACATTGAACTCCGCACCTAGGCAATATCGTTTACGTGTGATATTATTCCTGCCAATAACATAAACTGCAAAGATGTTTACGAAAATGCACATAAACGGTATAAATGTACATGTAAGCAAATTTTTGTTTACCTGAAGTAGTGTCTGTACAAACATGTCCTCAGGATGTAGGAAATCAAACAACCGGGTACTCTCCGCGTTCGTTGAGATATTGTGTATATGCCCGCCTCCAAGTAGAGGGTACGTACCCAGACAATCGTTTTCACCCCTAACATGTGCAAGAGCGATTTACGTGCGTTGTACGTAAGAATCAATGAGTGACGGCGTGGGTGAGGGCTTCTGACCGCACGTAACTATGCATATGTGTGTATATGTGATTGTGCATCGTCCACCACACTACCCTTGATGCATCCGTGAGCTTCTGTTTGCGTCCGGGTGTGCAGTAGTATACGTGCGATATAAAGTGCACGGGTTGTGGTATATATGTTAATACATGGGTGCAATTACTTACACCACTTATCGGCGGAGCATATGTGCACATGTCTTTTTACGTATATTTAAAGAAAACTTCGAGAGAGGATAAAGAATACGTCGGTTATACTCTATGGCCTCAAGCTCAGAAAGTTTTCATATCAATAGATGTTTATCTCTATTTGTTATGCATTGGGCAAAACACAACTGGTTGGGATCTTCGCACACTAAATGTACTTATGGACTCAATATAACGCGCTTGTTTACCGGCTTCTTCTTACACTGCCAAAGAAGGTTAGTTCGTCCTTCCAAGTACAGAGTGAAGTATGTAAAGTTAAATCTCATCCATTTAGACACAATGGATATAGACATAACCTTACGAACACGCTCACTGTAGAAAGAGACAGGCGTATGAAAAAATAAAAATACAGACACATACTCTGCACCCAGACCAAATACCCCGCGCAATATATTGGTGAAGTCGTGCGCGAAGAGTATATAATTTGACTCCGCTAGAACGCGCTTCAGAATTGTCTGCTGCTCATCCATCCACGAAATCATACTGCCCCTGTTATCGCCCCAGTCAGGGCTGTTTGATATTGTCATGCTGCACTCCGTAAACACTCAAATAATATAAAATGCTAATAAATCTGAAAACTAAATGGTGCTTCTCTAGTGTTAAAACCTGCAGGATTGGGAAGTTGGACTTTCGCAGTCTCACACGTGGGCGACAATATGTTTACGCAGGGTACTTATATTTGGCGTGTAAAGACATGCATGTATGTACATTTATAAAATACATTCAGTGTGATTATGCATTTGTGTGCGAGAGAATAAGTATGCTTATAAGTGTAAGTAGCTATGTGTTCTTCGTTTATATATGCATGGTTCAATCTTGAGTACAGTGTAGAGGCGTCGTTAGTGTGTATGTGGTTCTCAGTGCGTGTGGTTTGACAAAAAAAAACCTCCTGTTGTCCGCCACAAGAACCCGCGTAAAAAACCAGGTTTTTATTCTATCTTTTTGTTTGGAGAGAATCCATTGGGTTCAACACAGGTAACTTGTGTAGCACATGATCCCGTTCACTGGCAAGGTGTATTGTTTTTTAATTCTTATTTGTTTTATTGTCATATATGATGAATGAGCCTTCTGTTACCTCTCTCCGATTATGGTTACTCTTCCTTCTAGTCACGTATTTCGTCTGATTATAAATTGTTGTTCCTTCTATATTATGTACCCGTCCGTGATGGAACATATAAAGTATACAAGCGACCACAGGCGTACATGATACTCGACAAATTCTTCAAACAAATGAATGAGTAGAACTTGGTGCTTATCTTACACTTCACTGTTCACTATGCTGACCAAAGAAATCCTGGCCACACGTTTTCACTCTGCTCTTACAGTCCAAAGATACCCTCTTATCGAATCTGTTCATGCAAACCTCCTACCAAATACAAATGAACTGAATATGAACTGAAATCTCGTTGTAGAACAAACAGATAAAAGCTCACTTGATTTTGATTTTCAGTACTGATATAACGTAGTGAATCATGGCCTATCAATCCTACAGATTGCAAGCTTTAGAAATTTAAAGATAGAGGTGTAAGAACAGTCATCATTGGGATTACTAGCATTTATCCCAAGCAAACCCATTTGGTATACCAAAAAATCTATTAAGACATGCAGCTATTGGTGTCCATATCTCGGCGAGTTGCTGAAGGGGTAGACGCGGCATGCAAACTACCAAATCGTAGACTTGACGCTCACTGTATGTGTACCTAAATCGTTCAGAAATGAATCTTTTTCTATGTTTTCACAAATATATCGTCTCTTCTATTTATCATCCGGAAAGCCCAGGCGATTCTACAATAAAAGTGTCATCATTACAGTACGTTTTATGTAGAATTGAAGTAACCTCCTCGCAATGCGTTTTTTGGTCAACTATCCATTAAACAGGTCTTGGCCGAAATACTGTATGCTGATGTTTTAATTGAAAGTATACCTTTAATTGTATGTGGTAGTGAGTAAGCGTATTGTCAACTTCGATAAAACTAAGTCCATGAAAACGGATAAGTAAACAACGAATGTATGTAGTTTATAAACTGTCTTTCCTAGTACCCAGAAAAGTTTTAAAAAGATGGGTTAGCGTTTATGGCTATATGGACATTGCTAGGCACATCGCATCTTAATGCAGTTGAACTTAGTAGGAGAGTTGCACCCAATCGTAAACACTGATTTGGGACTCTTTGTCGATTGCAGCATGCTCCGTTGAAAAATGGTGATACCACATACTACAAAGTAGTTGTTGGCAACAATTGCGAGATCTGTACAGTAGCATCCTGCAGATCTGGTTATTCATACTTGACATCTCGCATGCATACAACACCAAACTGTGACATTAGCATACCAGTGAAGTAAGAAACCAATGTTCATTAAAGGGTTTGCGTTCGAGAATCTGTTTACGCTCGATTACTCCAGTGTTCTATACCAAGCATGCATACCTTACAAAAACAAAATGGAAGGATAAATGTTGCAATATTAGTAGCTCCTTGACTTGCACACAACCAGACAGGATGTAGGCCTTGCCATTTTTCTGTATTGTTCTAGATAAAGGAGTACTATTTCATGGCAAACATTACGCACAAGTAACGACAATAAACGCAGCGATAGATTATATGTTGGGGAGCAGTGAAGGAGTTCGATTTTAAGAATGTATTATACCATTTTTTTAAAATGTATAGCATACAACATGTTACGAACTTCCAATACGGTCGCAAGAACTTTCATAAAGGTCACAATGTTGGGAATCCATACACTACAACTTTTAAGTCTTGAGTAGACCCATCAAATAATAGAATAAAATAACAACACCATAGGCTAATTCAGCTAACATTCACAATGCACAGACTATTACTGGTTCGGTGGATACTTGATAACTGTCAGAAGTTGCTAGTTAGCACCCACTCCACTCATACGTCATTCAACCTGTTCTTCGGCAGCATTTGCGATTGTAGATTTAACGCTGTTCAGTAAGACGTCTGAAAAATTCGTGAATAGTCTGGCTTACGCTTGTTCAGTTGGGATCCAGAGATATAAAACGATGGCGAGATGGATCTACATTGAAGTCTCCTGGACTGTTCCCAAATCTAAAATGTCTAAAATGACAATCGAACGGGTCCTTCCGGATATCCTAGCCAACACTTGCATAGCGGCATAGATGACTGGGATCTAGGCCAACAACGGGCAAAACGTAGTGGTCATCTTGAGGTGAGGTGATATGTATTCTCCGTTTCTTGTCGGTTGCAATTAGCTGTCGACCCACTTTTAGTGTCAGAATTGTGGAATGGATGTCCTCTGCCCCTCCACCTTTCCAGTTCAAACTTCCTTCGGTGCAAGTCTACGGAATGGGAAACCGGAAAAACTCTTGCGCATATCAGATACTACTAGTGACTCCATTGGCCGAACGATTAACTTTTCCTTCTAGTGGCAAATCATACAGCTATATACTAGTTACTATACTTCAATCATAACTATAATTATAACAACAATATTTGAATTCAAACTTAATTCATAGATGTTTCTATTAGAACGTTTGGGTTTAAGGGACCCTTTTTTTGAATAATATTTATTTATTTATTTGTTTGAACCACAAATGTTGGAAATAATGCTCGTACACAGGCAGGCACAGTGGGAGTGAGTGTGGTGGTGAAGGTGCAGACGGGTGCGGCTGTAGAGAATGGTGACGAGGGACGGGTTGAGGGATAGGGATTGGGATCACTGGCAATATAAATAAAGCCAGTAGAGATCAGAGAACATCTTATTACACGCATAATAAAAGATATAAGTGTGTGTGGTGTATGTATGCATCTCTTCGTCTAACCTCGAATTCTTTTTACGAGTAGAGTCTTAGATCGATTTGTTGGATACTTTAAAATTCACGCTTCATTACGTTTGTTAATTATCTCCAACACAGCTTATATATTTTTGATGTTCGCATAGATTCCTGTTTGGGAATTTGGTCGTTGTGCTAATTCCAAAGTATCGTATTTTACTCTCTCGGAATAATCCTCGAATGTATCACTTTGATACAAACAGTTTCACTAATTTGAAGTTTATAACAATATAATACGAAATATAATACGAAATTCTCGCAAACTTCACAACTCTGCATCTATAAAATGACTTTGAGCGTAGATTGTTTCTTCGTAAACGTAGGACGTCGCGAAGCCATAGCGCTCCTGCGTTCACACGGAGAAAAGTGCAGTTATCTTATTCGTGAGAGTCAATCTGTACCTGGATCTTATGTACTGACTTTCAGAGTGGATCCATTTATTCGCAATTTCACTATTGTTGTCCAGGTAAACTTGCACGTGCTCCTAAATGTGGAGTAGATTCACGCGTGTTCCATTGATTGCTGTCTTTGTGTTAATTTTCGATTCATACTAATGTCGTGATATGCTTTTGCCAGCGCTCGTAAGTTTATAACGGAAGCTTTTACAAGATACTGCAATGTATATTTTTATTTTGTTGTCCGGTGCGTTTTTGTGTTGTACTTTGCGCTCTGCCATGAAAGTACATCTGTTCACGAAGTCTTAATGCGAGTATAATTTTTGGACCACACAAGAAATAGATCAATGGGAAAGTATTTTTCATTTTCTTCAACGATAACAATCGTCAATCGTTTCGTAATTCGTTCACTCATCGTATACTTCGCTTGCACTTTCAACAACTATTTATCACACCCGCACTAACATAACACACTAATTATCATGCACAAAACACGTACAGAAAGGAGAAGATGGAAACAAGCGGTATCATATAGGAAACCGCTCTTTCGCGAGCATTGAAGACGTGCTCCACCATTATCATCGCCATCCTCTGAGTGACGATCTCTGTTTAAGGGATCCTGTGACTATTCACATGGTCCAGCAAGCTGATAGATCACCAGCTCGCACACCGCATGGCACAACCGTAACCACTCACACAAGTCGTATACGTTGCTATGACTACCCGTCTGCTGCAATGACACCACCTACTGAGCCTGCAAGTAACAGTACGAGTCGGAATGGGCATGCAAATGGAAGCAATGGTAGTAGAAAACAAAGATCCAGGTCTATCAGTGAAAGCTCTACCCTGGCGCAGTTAATGTTAGACGATCAACAACGTCAAATGTTCCGCCAGTTTTTGGAGATGGGCCACGTGGAGGAGGGATTGATGTTCTTAGACGCAGTTAATGCATATAAGGAGGTTCTTACGTCGAACATGACTGTGCCGGACGTGTCCCAGGTAGCTGTTAACAAGGCACATGCTATGTCCAAAGATTTGTTTGTCAAGTACATGACTCCGGCGTCCATGTATGAGGTAGATCTGACCATGAGTACGGTAAGAGAAGTAAGGAAAAATTTGGAAAAGTTGCATACAATGGGTAACCTCAACACACAGTACAAAAAGCTTTTGATTTTATTCGACACCGCGTATGAAGCTATATTGACGTCTCTTCGTACTGAGCACTTTCCTCGCTTCAAAGAGTGGAGAGCCACGCAGGCTGAAGGAGATACAGATATATTTTAGGAATGTTCTGTGTTTATACGTTTGGATGGGGTGCTAAGGAGGCGATTAATGACCCATAATATGTTCTTCCATGTAGAATGTTGGTCAATGAGAAGAGTGCAAGACCCTTTACGTTACCGCAAGGAGACAAGAAGAAATAGTCCTCTAGTTGCTGCTTGGGCAGAGGAAAGAGGGAATATAGTCAACTTACATATTGGTCTATCTCAGTAGAGTTAGTGTTGAGAGAAAGTTTACTTAGTCGTCTTTTACATGACTTTGTGCTCAAAGTTGGGCGAAAGAATTTACATAATTATTTAACATTCGTTACGTTGCGTCGCACGAGACGGTACGTTCACGTAGTTAACGATGGAGTATAGTATAAGGTGAAAATGTTTTCGCGCCAAATTCGTATGTTCGCGGTATACGAAAACCCGTGGCATTCCAGGGAAGTAATAATTTCGAGAGATTGGGTGGATTGATTATGAGCTTGTTGCTCTGGATGAAAGAACGCTTATGAGTGCGTATAGGTGGATGCAAAGCCTGGGAATCCAAAGCAGGCATAAACAATAATATGAAAGTTCTCGTGACCATCATTGATTATGTGTGATTTTACTTGCGTTCCTTACGCGGCAATGATAGAATCTATGTGAGTATGATAGAAAAACCAAAATTCTGTGCCTAAATTGAAGACGGGGTAGACTGGGAAGGTTGGATTTGAAAGATATGAGGTAGACTGGGAAGGTTGGATAGAAAAGACACGAGGTAGACTGGGAAGGTTGGATTGGAAAGATATTGAAAGTAATGTGGATGCGCCCGACATGCGAGACGTTTGAATAGTAAGAGAGTCATATTAATCTACGTAAAACTTGGAAGCAAGTTTATACTCCTATGAGCAAAACACCGAGATTCAGTTGTTTTGGTACCACAAATAACTTTTAAATCCAAATTCTTAGTCTCTGTCAAAGCCTATTTGTTGAACTATGGTATACAATCATACCCACACCGAAATTAAAGTTTAGTTGCGTTTACTCCATTCCTTGGTAAGGCATTTTCCCACAAACTACAATCACATTTTTGAGTTCGCACCTATACATACCTTCATATTTACTTGGATGAGTTAGAAATTTGATAGCACATCAGATTCCCTCTCTTGTAATGTTGCAAGTCCGTTGGAGATTTTATCAAAAAGAAGCTAACATGTATGGAGTACGAATAATATGAACAGCAAGTGTTGAGTTCGATATGATCAATACGAAACAAACATATGTGAAGTTGCCAAGATTAGAAAAGAACCAGGAAGTTGTAGGTTACTCTCGGCACAAAATGGTCAATGTGCAACAAAAATTTGTCTATTTAATGACTCATCTCGTATCAATCGACTTTATGACATCTTTGTTCAGCTGAACAATAGATCCAATGTAGGTTTCGTTCTTACTCGGTTAGTTAGTTCCATTGTTAGAAATTTTCTAGTAGGCTTGTTCTTTGAAAACCCTGTTGTTTAGTTACTGTTATTACCAAGAGCTGAAGTCTCGATGATGTAAACTTTACAACACCCTGTTGGTACATAGCTAACATAATTCCTACTTTTTCATGGTAATCCATACATCAACAAAAAAAAATATTCTGATACGTAGTATACGTTTCATTGTCCGCGATACATTTCGCATGTAGTCAAACATTGAAAGAATTGTTGATTAGATGGCCTTTAGTAGATGTCCATTAGCATATAAAAGAAAGTAATTGTCAATCAGATTTGGAATGCTATGTAAGATTGTAGGTATAGTGGGTGATCTCTTTAAGTGGAACGCAAATCTCAACGCACTAGGAATATCGACAGGAAAAACAGGTGTTCAAAGTGAAGCATGTTCATGCCGACTTAATATTTGTTCAAAGATTCATTATTCACAGATTATCAATAGATATTGAAGTTCTTAATGAGAATATAACCCTCCCTATCCATACATGCGTGTCGAGGAGTGAATCTTTGATACAACAAGATTCGACATGAACATGCTTCACTGTAAATTCTGAGAACTCGAGGATACGCACAATTTAACGACGTAATTAAACAAAAGTAAGTATATATAAGATTAAAGATTCAATGAAACACTCAACGAGTGAGCTATCGACTGCAAAATGCTACATTTGTAACTATTTGAGTCAACCAGCACAAGTTTCCTTAATATCAAGATAAAAAACCGTACGTTGAGGTGGCAGCTTGAGAAATCAGATAAGAGTGCGGTATGAACATCGTCGGGGGACCAGTTCTGAGTCTGACTAGTACTTAGTAGTTAATGCCAACAAAGTGGCCAACACTGCAGTGATACAATGAATGATGTGATGTATACTAGTCAAGTTTCTATTGTTGAGAAGGCAAAGAAAGAAGGGACGACATTGTATCTATGTATTTACTTGTGCAAAGTTTACAATTGCATTCTTCACTTTGTTAGGCCTAGATTAGCAAGCGTTGGTCATGATTCGTCTGCTTACGTTGTTCAGAGCTATCATTCCCAAATTCCAGTCCAGCATTCTATAGGACCTGTAAATGAATACAATATTATATGAATTTGTCTCCTGTCTTATTGTGTGCGTACACCCATATGCATGAACATTGCAAATCTGATCACTTTTCTCAATCCCTCACAGCAATCTATGAGTTCTGTGCACTCCTGCAAGCTCTTACATTCAATCATCCACATGCATATATTAAGATATTACCATGTATGTATTCGTACAGAAACTCAATCAGATAAACATAACAATATCTATTCATTAATGTATCCATCATACCATTGACAGGATTACATCGTGTTGGCAAGGACACTGAATAGTTCGTACCAAAGCCAATGTTTGGCGGTGATAATTGTGGGTAAGGATAATCCGTAGATACATATTGAGCACCACTAGATAGGGCCCAATCTCTTCTCTCATATGATCCAGTACGTGCTTGCTTTGTGCCTGCGTCTGCACGAGTTCGTACCATGTATCCTTGTTTGACCTGTGTCAATTTTCATAATAATGCAATTGTGTGAGTGCATACGAACATGAGTGTGCATGGATAGGTGCGGTTGTGAGCGCATGCGATAATTTTTTCGTACTGTGTTTAGGTATGAGAGTCAAGAGCGATGCTAGTTTGGGGATTTGCGAATATCGTTTATATTAGTAAGATCATAAATGAGCAAGTATATATTATTGACTTGTGGAGTGCAGGGTGAAAAGAGAGCTCTATTCCTATATATATATACGATCTATACCAGGTTACATAACTCGTGGTATATATGCAATAAATAGATCTGACTGGGAATATTGGAATGCTTTCTTGGCATTTTTTGTGACTGAAGCGCTCATATTATATGCACAATCTTGTATTTGCAGTTGCATCATTCGAAATACTTCGGACTTTTAAACTCGAAGTATATAAATTATGTAAAAGTACATAGAATACAATGCAAGTCTGTGGCTGTGTGATATGCATTGTCTGGGTGTGCTATCAAGTTTCATACCAAGTCAGCTATTTCCATTAAATCGTTGGGTTCGTTTCGAAGCAAGAAAGCTCCGTTGTTTGTGTTGGGCTCTGACGTCGGGAAAAACAGACGATCACTAAGTGATCCATTAACACCGGCCGGATATCGCTCACCAGTTGTTATATCATCTCCCTATTGTCATGTTCGTGCGTTTGATTCATTAGTTTGCTTTTAGCATGTGCACGTATCATCCATGCGAAGAATATATAACTTCAGTGCGTGCGGGGATTCCACACGCAAAAGGTTAGAATTCGTCTACGTGTATGTGGTTGAGCATAAAAGTATGAAAGATAAACAGGAATACGTCAAAGCAAATAGAATACATGGTGTGCACTTTTGTAGATCACTATTTACGAGTATTCCTTGATCTTTCTTTCAATATGCAAAGGTGAATATCTATTTTGTATTAAGCTCAGCACGATCAAACGTATATACATGTACAGTCGAAACCAACCTGCAGAGTAAACATCAATTTCCCTCTGCTATCGGCTAGAGTAGGCCATCCGTTCATCATCAGTCCTTGGTTGATAGTAAGTGAGTTGTTCTTCAATAACTCATTCGGTGTGATTAAACGCTCCCGATCAAACACAGACAGTATTTCGTTCTCCAGTGCTAGAAGGTCTGCCTTAGGAGGTTTCGCAAATCCAAGTTGAAGTGGGTCTGGTGTCGCCCCCTCCTTCAATTCTACACTTACCATCAAAGGCACATGCTCTGTATTATTCCCAGACCAATTGCGAATTTGTTCTAAACATTCAACAAACGTGTGACATGTGGATCGAAAGTCTACATCAGACACATGTAACACCTTGTATCCAGGTTCCATGAGCATAGCTGCTACTTCTGGTTCTATTGTTTCATTTACGACGCTGAGTACTTTTGGGTTGGTGTACAACCCACCCTCGGGGTCATAGTACACGTCTAGTTCGAAATGCCGAACATTTTGATGTGTAAGTTGGTAATCAAGTGTGGTGTGTGTGTACTCCCATTCATCGACACCTCCATATTGTCCAGTGACTGACTCCAATGTTCGATATACGGTCATCAGGGCATCACTTGGTACCACGTGATAGCTATTGTGTGTGCCTATATACTGTAACTGGTTAATGCGTATATTAGAGTCATTAACATAAACATGTGGGACTATACAGTCCGCAGCAGACACCAACCATCCCCTCAGTAGTAACGTCACTACAGAGAGGAGAAGAATACTTGCAGGAAAAATACTTTTCATTCTATGTATGGCCGGCGAGCTTGCAGGATGTGTATTTTTGTTGAGGTCTAAGGATTTTGGAATAAAAGTTTGTTACCCCCAAAAACCCTACCTCAACTTCGAACGTACGTACTGTTTGTGTGTAGAGAACATACATCGATGCTTATCTGTATATATATGATTGAAGCGAATTTTTACTTTGTGCATACCCCACGTCAAGTAATGGAACTGATGACGGGTTTTATATGGCTAAGTATTAATTGTTGGGGTAGTACAAATAACAATATCATCGAGTGACATCCCAATTGAACGGTAGGGAGGAGCAGAGACGGGAGTTGGGGTTGGGGGTTGGGGGGTGGTGAGCGGGAGGGGGAGGAGCGTTGTTCACATGCACATGGATGGAGAGTACTGTTGGAAAACCAATTAAATGAAAGTAAATTGCTCGAAGGTTTAATTTATCCAATAGAAGTCATCTGTATGTGACGAAACGGAGACTTTGCACAGTTGTATATCTATCTGTGTTTCGTGTTTATCATTGGACCATTATTTTTCTACGTATGGATGAATCCAAATTGTGGTTCGTTGAGGCGACGTAAAGAAGGTACAACCAATATAAATTCGAGAGGCAGGGGTGAGATGTTCTACAAATAACCAACTACCAATAAAGTAGAGATATTTTGTCTTCAATGGTTCCACATAAAGTGTTGAATCAACGGCGATATATGAACACGTAAATTTACATGAACAAATTAAACGAATGAAAACTTTTATAAATAGATGGAGTGAGATTTGTTTGAAAGGGAACTTTTTATTCTGTATTTGCTGTGCAAAACTTGAACTAATATTGTGAAAGTAACATGTGAGTTTGGATTCAATATGAATATGATTATAGCCCAAAAGAATTCTTGATCTGTACAGTGAATGAGAGCTATACTAGGAAATGGGAATGAGAACCAATACTGGAAAGGGAAAACTCGAGCAGTGAACGAACGGTAGGGATTGAATAATAATAATAAGATCCTCGTTCAACAATGCTTTCAATTCCCTCGGTTAGGGTTTACGCAACAATCAAGCTCACGTAGATACATACATACATACAGATACATGCATGCTGTAAGTATAAGAACCGCAAAAAATAGTCAGTCACAGTACAGTACATTGTTACATTGTCAAGTACATAACCTTTCGATCAGAACATATATATATATATTGTAAACTTGTTCGGCAGTCGATAATTGCAATTATATGGTATGACAAACAAAAACGTACATACATGTATAGATTTGTGTGTGTGTGTGTCTATACTGATAGTTGAACTATAATTAAGCTGAATAGGTTTATAAGATGTACGGATGTAGTAGGAAAGGCCAAGATCGTGTGTCAATCTTTGCAGTCTTGCTGCTTATGAAAAACGACTAGTGCTCTTGCTCACGTAGAGACATATAGATTTCATTAATGTATACTACAAAGTTCAGCATGCGTACACTCTACATGCAGAGACAAATTTAAACCAATAAATAGGAATTCGTATAATTTAGATGATTTATACATTCATGTATGTTCATGTCAATTTCCTGTGTTGTGCACAGGTAATAATGGTTGTTCGTAGGTGTCTGACCACTTTGCGCTGCATACTACATGCCCTTTCAGCATTTATGAGACTTAACGTGACTCAACATTGCGAACATGGTGTAGCTGGTTGGAGCGAAAAGCTGATAATAATTTGCATCAGGAAGTCTTGATGTTTATTCATACACGTACCAATCACAGTACATGGATATCCTTATCGTATAACACTTCTCCCTACACAATAAATAGCTTGGAGAGTCCACCCTTGCATACCTCTAAATAGTGCCTTCCTTATTTCCAAAGCCTGTTTCTACATGTACAAATACATATACGTACATGTATGTGCATGTGCTCATTTGTATGTATGCGTATGTACATGTATGTATTTGTCTATACATGTTAGATAGTTCCAGGGTGTATAGGACTCTTACTCACATCCCACTCTTCTAAACAGTAATCGTTGGGTCCTAGTACCTCTGCTTGTATTCCCCTAACCAGCAACTTGCATCTGAATTCGCGAAGTCTTTTCGTAGCGTCTTCGATATTGGTGACACTTCTGTCAGACCATAGCCGCTCAGCAACAGCCGAAGTACGTGGAAACGCCCTGTTGTGGAGTACATACATAAGCAGGTTGTTAAGTACGCGAGTATATGTGCTTACACCATTCCAGAGAGCCTTGTCGCAGATACACGTACCACGCGGGAATCATTAATTACTAAGAACGTACCTTTGAATAATATTGGCGCCATCGACATATTCTCCCCACATACAAGCCTGCCCCCCAATCACTAGTGCCTTCTGAGCCACAGAGCCATAAAATGCAAGGGGTTCAGCCTGCAACGTCAAAGTATATAATGCAGTTTAATGTATATTTAGGTTGGGGTTGAAAATACATGTACTTGTCGTTCAATCAAACCGCGAATCAATACAACAGGGAGACACAAGTGTTGTGATGAAATTCAACACTCACGCAATGTACAGTGTATTCATACCTTGTAGAAGTTTATCCAATCTTTTGTAGCGCTTATATTATCCAAGTACCAGGGTGCAGATACAATAACGTTATAACCCTATAAAAAGTAATGTAGGCGTATTCTTGCAATCAAGACCAATTTGTACACTAAATACGTATGCTATGTGTCGTTTGTACGATGGTGTATGTATGCGACAATGCATGTTTACACAATGGTCGGGTTGCCTAAAACATTTGCATAAATATTTCACTAGATCTTGCGCATGTGTAGATATACATGAGATTGTGTATGCATGAGTATCTATGTATATATGCATACGTTGTCTGTGACAGTAGCTATTTTAGCTTCCCATCCTTGAGTGATGTGTGGGTTCCAAACATTAAGTATAGTTGTGATAGGTACAGGTGTCAGGCCGGAGTTAAAGAAAACTTCCTGCCAAGCCACGGTACGTTTCGATTGGGCTTGCATATGTCTGTAGATACGTGGATTGTAGAAACACAATTGATTCCCCCAAGTTTATTCCCACAAAACGCACGTGCAATATCATGATGTTCGTAAATACATACTACGCAAAACGGACACGAGCAAACAACGTTGGTGAAAGCGTGCATATGCAGACCAATATTTGTTTCCATTGCATTTCATGTACATCAATGCACATTTATAGGTGAAACTTTCATCTGCAAACCACCCCGCGTACCCAACCAATTTGTTCTCGTAGAAGTTTTGCACTTCAGCCCCGGTTGTTAGGTTGTTTTGCTTCATAAAACCTCTTACTCGTGGACTTTCCAACCAACAGGTTGGGTCTACCTCGTCACCGCCAATGTGGACCTGCAGACACGCACAATACGCGTGTGTATATGTAGGACGGGCGAGAGATTATATATATATATATGTGTGTGTGTACGTATGTGTGTATGTATGTATGTATGTCTGTGTGTAACAAACCAAACAAGTGAGCGAATAGTATGGTTGAGAGTGCACACATACCAGATGGCCAGGCACAACCTCGAAAATGTCTGCCCATAATTTCATAATAAAGTCAAACGTGTTTTCGTTGCTTGGATCCAAAGGTCCCCAAGTGGGGTCCTGAAAAAGAGCGATATGCGTCGCACAAGGAAAAGTATGACTATCATAGAAGTAGGTAGTATACGCGCGTACGCATGTGGTACGTACATGAATTTACGTTTGGTACCAATTATACGAACCAAGTACATATATGCATCTTATAATTCACAATAATCAGATGTAATGTTCGTATATATTGAAACTCAAACTTGAATAAAGTCCTGAGTTCTACAGGTAGCTACTATAGACATATATGGACACGCATGCACATCGCGTCTATCCGTTCATCCATCCACGTATCGATTCATAGAAATAAAAGCCGTTGCAAATATCAGCATACATCGTTATGTTGCCCATGACTATGGATTTCAATCATCACCTGTCACTAGGCATACCACACGCACAATAAATGGAGGTTGCCTAAAACACGCATTGATACGTACGTACATACCTTACAATCGGGTGCATATTCTGGATATGCCCTTAGTATGGCCGCTGCATGACCAGGTGTGTCTATTTCAACCATCACCTGCACACCTTTCCGCAACCCATACTCTACGATCATAGAAATATCGGATTGTGTGTACGTATGGGATGGAAACATGAACGCTCCCATTTCAGCAAGCTTAGGCCATGCGTTGGACTAGGAAAAAACCAAAGGCATGTATGTGGCTAAGAGTGTACCATTATAAGTGCCTATGAATGTGTATGTACATATAGGCAGCCTTGTACAACTTTCACTCCACAATCATAGTAATATTACATTACGTAACGTGTAGATTTAAGAGCCACACGCATCACAGTCGGTTTGCTCATGTGAGCAGGGACAGAATAAGATATGGCATAAACATGTATGTGACCATATACGGGGCTAGCGCAACGTTCACATGAACATCATAGTATACGCTCGTGAGTCATCGACACTCTTCCTGCAAAAAAACTGTGATTGTGCATATTTGCGTGCATGTGTGCGTACAAAATAAATGTCTACTAGTCGGTATATGTATATGCATTTATGTATAATTTGCGAAGAACCTCGGCCCAGTAAAAGGGTGTCAAATACACTAGGAGAATTTATATAAAAGAACGCATAACATACTATGCGTATACACATACACTGCACACAGTAAAATCACACGATAATTTGCAGGTAATCAATATATTATACCTGGAACGGGAAGGTATGGTGATCAGACATGTGCCAGTGTAATAGATTGAGCTTGTTGTATGACATTGCGTCAATAACTGACTGTATGGTCCCAGTGGTAAGAAAATGGCGAGCGGTATCGATCATAAAACCCCGTATGGGGAATCTAGGCTTGTCAATAATGTGCACGCCTGTCACCACACGTATCTTTGGGTCGGTATCTGATAATTGTGTGGACATTTGTATTGTGTCGGCTGTTAGCTAATACAAACGTATATCATGTATGTACACGTGTGTATGTACATGTTTGCTTGTTTGTGTGTGTGTAGACAAGTGTACGGTGGTGTGCGAATACGTATGGAATGTATAACTGTATGTTGCAGTTCTTTTTCGTAAATAATAAGGGTACAGTATATGTAATGTGTGAATATATGTATGATATATGAATTTCCTGTGATATGATAAGTTACTAGTTATGTACGCTACATGGGGGTGTTGATGCGTACGCTTGGACAGCCCGTTTCTTTAGCATTTAAGAGCTAGATTACAAATAAACTATTCCCACATGCGAGTGTATGGGCTTGGTTTCTTCTCACAGTAGTAACAGCAAGAATATAGATGAATGTGTACTATACTTGATGTAATTTGTCATTCCCTCTCTATGCGGCACAGGGATACTTATGGTAATTGTGATTTTGTAGTTACATACCTACACCATCAATTAGTTGCGCGAATGTTTCTATACCCCTCAACGCGCCAGTCACCGTTCGTGCAGCCAACACTGCGGTTGCTGTTTGATTTCCATATGTCCCGATGGTAAGCAAATATGATTCATCTGTCTCACCAACATTCAGTTCCTAGTGTGTTCAAATGTGTAGTTTAGCATGTGAGCGACTCCGTTTGCGCTGTGTATGTTTATACTTGACATAACCAACGAATACTACGTATATTTAAAAATACGCGTTGCCTGAGGAGCGTGCATGACTTATAATATACCTCATCTTCTGATTCTATATTCACGTTGATCTCGTATAGGGGAATGGCATTCTCTGGAACACTTGCTCTCCGTGTTTGGGTTGGAATTTCGAACACAAGAGTCCTGCGTTTGAAATGTGTATTCAAATTTAGCAAAGGTGCAAAAGCTCATACCTGTATTAGTAGAAGAAATACAAAAACCATGGTTCGATGCCATTCAAACATACTCGACTGTCAACTTAAATCTTTAGTCGCTAAGCGTGACAAATCCAATGCGTGAATATGATAAATAACAAGACTCGCGTTACCCAGCAATAAAGTAAGCACAAGTTTTCAATATTTCAGTGACAAGTAAGAGTGTTCAATTATAGGAGCCGTGGTAAAGTAACACAAACATACTGCTCATGTGTATTGACTACTGCAAGACCGCCGAAAGTGACAAACACAATGATGTGCAACCACTTCCATCAGTTGATGAAAACCACCATAGTTTGCTGGAACCGCATAATTGTATACCTGTATCTAGCGGCTGCTAACCAGATAGTCATACTAACTCCGCTAAACTTGAAGCTAAAGGTTTCCATCGGCGCCAGCACAAACTCTTGATCAGTGTTAACAATCTGCGCAGGTTTGGGCCAGACTGAACCTCCATTTGTATAAGAAATTTCTAATGCAAACAATAAAGTCACAAATAATCTTACATATAATATCCATGTATGTAGCATTGTGGTAGACTATTGTGCCTGTCTTAAGCCAAACACAGCGCTCTCAGTTTGGATTCTATCATGGCATGGCACAACGGTGCAGAGAGTGTCTTACAGAAAGCCTAGCATGTGCAAGCAGATTAGTAGTTATAGAAGCACATGAATCGTACGAGAGCACAGGTTATTGCTTATGTACACAAATCCTTTGAGAGGGTAGCTACTGCGTCGATTATACCCGACTCGATTTTCAGTAGAGGTCAGTTTTTATGAATGTAAGTCTTTTGTGTGCAGCAGAGGGTAGTTTATATGTAAGCACGTACGTGTTCGGAGAGGGTAGTTTGAATGTAACCATAAGTGCTTGTCTGCACCTATATAGCCCTGCCCCCGGTTGTGTAGTGTTCGGCCAATACGATTAGACCGGGTGACAAGAATTTGTGTCATAACACTTTTCATACACACACATGCACACACGCACACATACACACACACACACACACAGACACACACACACCTGATCCGGTGGAATCTACCTCATAAAGTAGCACGTATAACTAGTGTGTATCTATACTGATTCTTTATGATCAAAACGATGCAAAGGATATTTATTGACGAGCAGAAATAAGACGTACGCATGCCCATATGAATTGCACCCCCTACGTTTCCACCACTGGCACATATGGGGACACTCAAAATGGGAACAGGATCTACGTAGCGTTTCGTGTTTGATACAATAACCCGGTTCTAGTAAAGCTTGAATTTCTAGCAGACACACGTTAGAAACACAAATGTACACAAAGCTATGTGTGTGTCACATAAATATACTTGTCGATTCTTCTTCATGTAAGTTTAGAAGGATTATCCCAGAAGTACTCTGTAGTCCTGTTTATTTGATTGGATCTCAAAATGATAAGCGCGCTACGAATATATCCTGCTTGTAGTAAATCATACACGTATAGAAATCATCCACTTTCGGAATGTGCTTGCGTATAGATGTTGAAGTTCTTTCCCACACTACTATTGTTCACTGTTATCATGGCATTCGATTTATTCGTTCCGTATCACATTTGAAGCGCCACGAAAATATCTCGGGCATGAAGGTAGAAGAATTTCATTCATAGTATCCTACACATCAAATTGGCAAGCAGAAAAAAGAAATGCAGTGTACATCAATGTTTGTCTCTGCAAAGACAACGTAGTACTTGTCACCGAAAGCGTGCAATGCATTAGTACACGGACAAGAATACTGTAAAAAGTAGTACCGCTATACTTTGAATAGGCTTATAAGTACTGTATAAATAATGATAGAAAACGTACGATTATGGAGCAAACATTTTCCGGAATGGGTCCCATTTGACAGGCCTTAGTATTCTGTTCAATGTGGGCTGCACAGGAACCACCAATAATGATAGCATCACCATATTCACTGTTTGGACGATGGTATTATCAAACATATGTCTAAGTGAGTGTTTGTACAACAGATACAAAGAATGCATGCAGAGCTACGCAGGAGAGAGACAGAACTTTTGTTTGTGATAGTATAAACATGGGCACAAGAAATGAGGTTGAACGTTCACACAAACGTAACTGTGCCACATTAGTTTGCATTGTATATAACTTGCTTGGCTTTGTATGTATATTTTATAAGAATTTCCAACATGCGCATATGTATCTGCATGTGCGTTTACAAGCGCAATTTTATGGAAAGACGTATTAAACGAAGTCTCCAACCAGTGACATACACATATAAGCGTATTCCTTATAATTGTGCAATGCGCACGTGTATCACATACCTACTTCCGAATGCAAGAATATTACAAAAAGAATACATGAATGTACCTTTTCAATTGTGAGTGATGCACAACCCATCGTATTGCGGCATCCGCTGGCGTAATATTAGCCTCAGCACACGCGTTTTTGAATGTATCCATTTGCTCGAAAAATGCTCCGCTCCAGTATCGTTTTCTATATTCCACACCCCATGCCTAAGAAAATAGGAGTAAAGACGATAAAAAACTTATACTTGCAATGTACGTCTACATTATCAATATGAGCGACTATGTTTGGTAGATATGATATAGGTATGTGTAACCCTTTCTCAAAAACACATACCATATATTCTGACAGCCGTGAATGAATACACTACATTCAAACATATATATATGTACGTTATATATATATAATAAACAACACTCGCTTACAGAATTTTTGTTGAACCTTCCGGTATCAGGGTCGTCTTCAAACTTATATCGCCCAGTAAGGATTCCACCCGCCAGCGGGTTGAAGGCATAGAAACTAATGCCCAAGTACCGTAAAGCAGGAAGTAACTCTGGCTCTACCATACGGAAAACACAGTTATATAACCCCTGTACATGGTAGAACGTATATGCACTTTATTTATGTACTCCCATGTCGTGTGTATATTCATGTTTTTTATGCGACCATCACTACTTGCAAGAAAACAGAGATCATACAAGACGAAATCAAATCATACACACCTATCAATATTTCGCTCAATGCTTGTGGATGCATGTATATACCGAGAAACAAACAAAATTAAATTCCAGCTCTACAGACGTTAAATCCAAGAAATGTGAAAGCAGTTAATCATTTATGAAGATCCAAGTCTCTTAAATGCATATACAAGCATTAGCACGTACATATGTGTAAGCACTCGAACTGACGTATCTTTTACGTTGCCCCTCACATATGCAGAATTGATTAAGGCATTCTATTCTTTCACTGAACACGTACACCAATATGCATATAATGTCAGTGTCACACAACGTACAATAAATATTTACCTGGTAGACGGTAGGAAGCACAAAACCGTTCTCCTTGCATAGATGATAGATGTCCATCACCTCCCACGAAGCATAATTGCTTAGTCCAAGTCGGGTAAACATTCCAGCCTAAATATCGGACACCATTTACATACAGAATAAGTGACATTCTTGGTGTATGTACGCGTTCGATTGCGTATGGAGCGTGTATGTTTGCTGGTATGATACTGAAAAAGTGTTGCAGTAGCAGACATAGAAGCCCTCACGACATGTAAATAGAAACTCTTTGCGTTGAGTATTGGTATCCTATGTGCACGGGCTTCTGAGTATATGTACGAATATGTTTTGAACAAGAATTCACAACCTTGAAACAATCATCTACGCCCTGCAGTGTTTCTAGAATTGGCACACCATGATCTGGTTGATGCAGATAGAATATGTCACATTTTTTTGTTCGCAAGCTTTCGAGTGAGGTAGTAAGTTGTTGTTTAACGTTCTCTCTTGACAGGCTACCTACAATATTTACATTCGTGTGTACAAGCGCGCGTGTGTATAGTACATTTAAAGATGAGTGATTGATAAGTAACTGGGTTAGCTGTGTCAATAGGTAGACACGAAGTCTATAGATCTCGTGTGAGTATCTGTATGAGCAACTGAAGAATGTACATATTCAGGACAAAACTGCAAGGATGACTGAGCAATCGAAATTATACATTATGCGAAGTAAGCATACTATTCACATTGTGCCTTTCATATAATTGTGAATTATTCTTACTAGTAGCAGGTCTTATATTAGCACGACTTACTATTAGCCGGGTGAGCTTTGCAGGCCATCTTCAGGCCAGGATAGCCCACCTTTCCCAACTTGTCCTCAACTCCGTATATGAGGGCAGTATCTGCTTCCGTGTTCGATGGGTCCATTTTCTTAAAGTTCTCAAATACAGAAAAGGTGTCCTGGTCTGAAAGGTGCTTAGGAAATGACATAGTTCCCAATACAACCTGCCATGTCCAAACAAACAACGGGAAAGTATCTCTGTGAGTGCGTAAATGTGCGCGAAGTGCATCAGGCTTTGTGACAACGTTACGAACAGAGACAGGTCCACATTCGAAAAAGTATACACCAGTTGACAAGCTAGGCACCACAAACCTTTAGACCGGGCGACGTTGATGAAGTCATGTTGATTGCCGATGTTACAAGTTCCAAAAATTCAGCGCTTATAGCAATGTCGTACGGATATTTTCGTCAAAAGCAAACGTTCGAACACGTACTATAACAGTTCGCTTTTATATTCTGCTTTCGTTAATTTTGTTTGGTCTGTGATGCTTCCATTTGGGTGATGGTGTTCAATAGAAACTGTGTTGACACTTGGGCCTTCGCTTTTTGACATTCCTACTGCACTGCCACAACCGTAAACGAGTCGTTGGAGAAGCCGCCGAGATCAGAAAAAGTCAACAAGCGGACATGCCTAATCACTCGATCTGCTGTCGCTCAACCAAGTATTTTCCAATTTCCACTTCACTTGTCGCTCAACTGCGTTTCTACCATCTTCTAACCTTACCATCTTCTAACCTTCATCTATGAGAAATACATACGTACTAAGATTGTACACAAAACACATAGTGTCACTACGATACGTCACACCAAACCGCACGATGTTTGCACGTGTAAGACCTGAGTAAGGAAGGATCTGTTAATAAGGTTCTGTTGATACCGCCAGCGTATTCTTCTTGTTTATTTTATCATGATACAGCAGTGCTTCCATAACTGTAGCGCCTATGTTCTTTTTGGAAAGATGCTTATTGGTAATGTCACTCAGAGCAA
Organism: Creolimax fragrantissima; assembly: GCA_033442365.1. Taxonomy (NCBI): domain Eukaryota; class Ichthyosporea; order Ichthyophonida; genus Creolimax; species Creolimax fragrantissima. The sequence continues at coordinate 989,613 of JAWQFL010000013.1, forward strand.
TTACACAGCACCTCCGGTTCAAATATATTTGTTTGTATTCGTCATGCTTTTATCTTCGAGTAGTAACCAAAGTTTCGAATCTGTGTACGTAGAGACTTGACAGTATATGCTTGTTACTAATGGTTCAATGACCAAAATGCACATGTTACGTCTTTCATCCTATGCCAATCAATGCCTTCTATTTGGAATACATTAGAAGACTACAGCAATTTCCATTCCTTTCATTTGTTATTCATTTCACACCGCTGTTGTGTCCAAAAACTTGCTCATCGTTGGGTTCAAACACTTCCTCACACGATTTAGAAGGTCTGAACCATAGGTAAACAACTACTTATGCAGTGATACACTGATGTATTAGTATCTTTTTTCATGCATTTGCTTATCACGTGGAAAGTAATATACGTGCGATCAATCAACACAATAGATACTCCGGATACGCCGTATTGAAGCAACATCGTTCTGTGCAAAGACTTCCATGCATTGTGTGTGTGTAAAAAATAGACACGCATACACACGGTCATGATGCGGTTCCAAATGAGCAGTCTTCTCCTCTCCGTAGCCACATTGCTACTAAGCGAAAAGTTTATATCTGCTGCCAACGGCATGGCCTCGAAAATTACACTCAATGACACCAGTATAAATATAGAGTCGAATATTACTGTCAACGACACCAGTATAAATATGGAGTCAAATATTACTGTCAACGATACCGACATACGCATTAACGAATTACAATATCTAGGCACACACAACAGTTATCATGTAGTGCCCAGTGAGAGCATTCTTACATTGATTCGTGGATTCGAGAGCGCCTTTGGGAAATTCGGAAGTGTAGATGAATGGGAATATACACACAACACACTAGATTATCAACTTACGCATCAAAATGTTCGACATTTCGCACTAGACGTATATTATGACCCCGAGGGAGGCTTATACGCCAACCCAAAAGTACTCACACTCGTAAACGAAACCCGTGAACCCGAAATAGTATCTTTGCTCATGAAGCCTGGATACAAAGTGCTACATATATCTGAAGTAGACTTTCGATCGACTTGCTATACATTCATTGATTGTTTGGAACAAATTAACAACTGGTCTAGGAACAATACGGGCCACATGCCTTTGATGGTTTGCATAGAATTGAAGGAGACGGCGACACCAGATCCGCTTCAACTAGGATTTGTAAACCCTCCTAAAGCAAATCTTGCCGAACTGGAGATGGAAATCTTGTCCGTATTTGATCGCGAACAGTTAATTACACCAAACGTTTTGTTGAAGAACAATGCAACTACTATTAACCAAGGACTGATATTGAATGGATGGCCAACTCTAGCCGATAGTAGAGGGAAAGTTATGTTCACTATACAGGTAGTTATGGATGTATATGTGTGTATGCTTGTGTGCGTGCGTGAGTAGCTAGATTCGTACAGGCGTTTAAAAGTAGTAAGTGGCCACCTATTTATCATGTTAACGGTAGTTATATAGATTAAAAGCGGCACTCACTTATCTTGTATGTTTACATGTATAGAAGCGACAATACGCAATATTTCCACTCATTCCACTGACATGCTTTCATGCCGTCCAAAATACTCAACGTATGCTTGTGGAACCCTTTACTTACTGATATCATTACGCGAACAGTACGCACACTCAGTATATACCCGAACCCCTGAAAATACAGTCATTAAACAAACCAACACGGAATCACTCATCAAACGTCCCCAACCTATATTGATAGGGAAAAGACATTAAAAGTGGGAAACGATATCCTGCTGGTGTGGATGGACCACTTAGCGATCGTGTGTTCTTTCCAGAGTCAGAACCCAACACGGACAATGGGGCTTTCGTACTACTAAGCAATCCTAATGATACTGTTCAAATAAGCAGCTTGGTATGAAATACACTGACACGCTTTGACAATTTCACGTCAAAAGTGCACATCGAACAAATGACTCGCATAGCAGAGGGAAATATGCAATTACCAAATACTACGAGCTCAAGAATTCCAAAAAGTCTACATACTCATAACCGCGTCATCTATATTATGATCTTTACCTAAGCCACATGGATTTACATTCGAATGTATACAGGTCAACCAAACATACCTGGTACGCACTCGTGCAGATGCAGGTACGAGGGAGGCACGTGCAGGATCGACTGAGAGAAGGGATTTAGCACTGGCTAGCGGTTCTCAATTTGTAACTACAGATTACCCATACCCGCAAAAGTCGCCACCAAACATTGGCTTTAATACAAGCTATTCAGTGTCACTGCCCACAAGGTGTAATCCTATGAATGGTATGTGCAGTTCGTATACGTGTGTGTGCCGTACTGTAACGTGTATGTGCTGTACTTGTTTGTTCAGGAGGCATGATGTGCATTATCTGCCAGTATACGTATTGAGAAGTTAGTGTGTGCATGAATGAATAAATATTTGATATGAGAGGTTTATATACCATCACTTTTGCACGCACACATACAAACACACACATCGATATTGTGATAGAGATGCATATATACATGTATTCGTTTATAGGTCCGAAAGAATGTGATCCTGTCTACATTTCGCAAGAGCCAATTAGCCAGAGTGAGAAATAATTAAAATTATACACAAATGATGTAGTCCATGAAACAGTTGCAATGTTGGTACAAATATCGGGCTATCATATTAGTTGCATATGAAAGGTTATAGTACAGTAGGGAAAAACATATGTTCAGCACATCCGGAATGCGTCTGCAGCAGGAGAAGGAGAAGAAAATGACACTTTTCGCCACATGTTTCGAACAATACCGATCGTACATTAGTACGTTAGAGAATGTTCATGTATGTGAATTTGTAGTACGAGTATCGGCATAAAGAAAATTGCATTGCGATGTGATTCACGAGTTGTAACTAATTGAAAGTCGCAGACGCGCTTGGGTGTCGAGATGAGAGATACATATCTAGTCCTGGTTATTTAATCCAACAATCGATGTTTATTATTACATCTATCTGTATTTTGGAAGGGTAATGTACACGCTGAGAGCAATATAATGAGTGCGAAACAGAACATATAAACGTATACTGAAGCCATAGTGTATGTTCATTGAGTCTTCGGCACACATCACATAAAATCAAAATCCATAGTGTTCTTGAGCGTGATATTAGTGTACAGTGGGAGAAAATTGCAGGAAGCTGATGAAAGGCCAAATAAATTTAGCGGGTATACTATAAAGTTTAGTACGAGAGTTTTATTACGAATAAACAACTCTTGGGCTGTGAAGACACAAGCAGTTTAGGATATTGACTAGAATTTAACATATGTATGCAAAACTACGATTTATACAGCTTATTCTTTGGAAGACAGACCAGTTTGCTCTCGATCTACACGAAGCATAGTTGAAGCAACATCTACTGGCAGACCTATATAAGAATCATGTAGAGTTGTGAGAGTTGGTCGTTCATGATTAAAGACACGGAGTAGTTTCACCGATGTGTCACCGCGGTTCTCAATATACACTGTGATTCCTATTTCATTCAATAAGAGTTCTCCTGTGCTCATATCCCATGTTCCACTCTTACTCCCAGACATGTCAGCTTTGCCCATGTGTACATTCTTACCCTCCAGAATATAGATAATCTCGTCCGCGTTGTCGGTCCAGTATGGTTCCAAAATAGCGCCAGGTGCAATCTCAGTGTAAGCGATAGAAGTCCCTCTCATAATATGTAGCGTATCCGCATCAGCTACATTGGTGGAGACCTTACCATTCAATGCTACGCGTGGGGCTTCCTTCAAGTTCTTATTGATACCATTAATTGAAAAATCAAGTAGATCGAGTCGATTTGTATCCGCATCCTTTAGCGTATCATCACTCCAGTCGGTGTGAGGTGCATCTAGAACTGTTCGTGGGCCAGTATACCACATATCAACGTCCTCAATTGGAATGTCAAGGGTTCTCGACAACACGGCTGAGTCAACGTTTTTCATCACCTGGGGCATGTCAAGTGATTCTAGATCATCTGTTGTAAAGATAGCCATCCCTATAAGGGGTTCGTCTTCATCGACATTCTCAAAATGATGACTATAGCCGACTGGTGCGTAAAACGCATCTCCAGGGCTCAGGATGAAAGTTTCAGTAGGACGTACGGCATGCATTACCGTAGACACACTTTCACCATTCTTGTAAGCTAGACCAGTTACGGTAACTCGAGCTGTGCCAGAAATAATGTATGATAACTCATTGGCATTCGGATGCCAGTGAGGGGTCCGAACCTCCCCTGCATTAGTAAGATTGAACAGCGCCAGCACTAACTTTCCAGGATTTGCACCGTGTCCAATAAAGTCTATACCGGTCCACTCCACGCTGCCTGGTGCATGTGCACTCCCTCTCACCCAGTTGATGGTGCCTACCTCGTTGTCATCTGTGGAGTATCTTTCAGGATCTGCTGCCAAGAGATTATATACTGGTGAATCCTCGGAACTGACATCTGAAGGCTCTTGGTTTCTTGCAATCGGATTCACGGACGCGGCAGTGGTTACATTGGCCAGGAGAAGAAGATTTGTGGCGATTGTCAATACGTGGGAGATAAACAGCTGCATCTTGCTTAGATTTTGGCTTTCTTGCTTTCTTCAAAATTGTTTTGATGTGTAAAAGTATTCCTGATGGGAATGGTTTTATAGTATTCGCAAAGCAAACATTTCGTTGTGATACATTCCATTGTCCAATTTCAATACGCATGCAGACGTCGCTTGCGGCGTTATATCAGTTGGTTGTATAGCACTGTACAGGGCCAGTCCCCCCGTCAGTAATACTGTATCTTCCCATCCTTTGCACCAATCCGATACAACGAAAAAATGATACTCCATATCCAAGTCTTACATGTGAGTATGGTACTCGTTTTGGAGTCAAGAGGAGTAAATCTTTGTTTTCTCAAAATTCATAATTCGCGAAGAATAGAACTATATGTTAATTTTCGTCCACAAATCCTGTCATAAGTAGTAATTAGGCCAATCAATTTGCGACGTTACGATTAGGAGCAAATTACATTAAACCAGAAGAATAACATTTTAGCCTTTCGGATATGATACGCTATTCTCAGAGTTGTGCTCATTAACTGCTCGTTAGAATATACTTTAACCAATTAGATGTTTATATTGTGTAAATCTACAAAGAGCGCTGCCGTTAATTGTTGAAATAGGCACGGACGGACGACATGACCATTCTATCGTCGCGTTGCGTCACGCTGAACGTATCAGTCGAAATCGATTTCCTATTCAAGTGGCGGCTGTGTGTGTGTAGTGTTATCGTAAATATTCTTTAATATACTCAGGTTTAGGTTCGGATTTACGGTCAAGGTGGGTAATGTTGACACGTATGAATTAAGACACACTATAGGCATTATGTACAACCCGTTTTTATGGAGGCGGAGGGTTGCAGGAGTGTTATAAGGCTCTTCATACACACACAAAACACAAATTCACTAACTCCACTCATTCAATAACCCCACTCACCCACACTTTACCATGTTAACCAGAGCATATTTTTGATTGTTGAAAGTGCATATCAAGAATGAACTTTTAAGTTGTGTGTTGTACTCTTTTGTGCCTTCATCTGGTGTATGTCATACTCTTACTGCTATATCGTTACGATTTGCGTTTGTCGGAGTGCGTAACTTCATCGCTCTACTTGCAATATAAAAGGTAATCTAGGCCAACTCTTTAATTGTTTGCAACATATTCTCTGTGCTTTGCGAGAACTATCGTGCTCAAGTAAATCGTGCAATTGGCTATCATCGTTTTCTGTACTTTTAATAATGATAAGCAGAACAACGGTTGACAACACATGCAGACTCGATGTGTACTGCGTTTCGCGATTTAGTTTTGCTTCATATCTTCGCCGACTCTGTACGAGGCGATCTTACCCCACTCCAATTTTGACTTGGTGACAGGTAGCGCACGCCGTAAGCTTTTGAAGCACGTACCGGCCTGGAGCGAATAAATTCGAGTGTAGATTTCGTGTGTATGAACAGAGAACTTCGACTCACGTTAATGTAAATGTGAAGCACATATCATATGCAAGCAAACTCCAATACTTATATTTGTATCAACTATATAAAACCAGTTCAGTATATGTGAGTACATTACGATTTCTGTACATGCATCACACGTTAACATACCATTACACCATAGTTATCGTTGACTGCGTCCTGATATTTATTCTCTTGATTCAGTAGAAGCTCCCCAACCTTGTCTGCCAACGATTGTGAGTCCTGATAAATATAAACAGTCAACACATTATGTAGTTAGAGTGCAGTTGTAGGTTTTTGTAGGTTGACGAATGAACATTGTCACCGTACACGCGTATCTCAGGGTGTTGAAGTACGACTATTCAAACATATCAATGACCACGTCAGTAGAAAGCAGTTACAATCGTATTCTGTACTGAGCGATGTTGGCAAGCAAACCATTGAGTAGGGCGGAAGAGAGTGCACACTATTATGAATCTCAAAAGAAGAGCAGTATGAGCGTAGTATTATAGACGTATACAAGCACAACACAAACATAAAAAAGGTAACACAGACCGTTTCCATGCCTTTTGTGGTTTTTGTTTCGAGTGTGAGAAGTGATCCCGTTCTGCAGCACACATACAAGTATTGCAAGCACAGTAAAAACACATACGCGTAAATGTACCTGAAATGAGATACTTTCGCTGTGTTCCTTATTTGACTGAAGCTGAATATTTGCATCTTCGAAGTAATGAATGCGCATTTTCACTATACCACGAACATCAGCAGTTTTTCCAGTCGCATCCACAACTACCGCCCATTCGCTGGTCCATCTGAAAAGCGCGAAAAATGAGTTAGAAGTTGTATGCATTTGGGTGTTCACGGATTCGAATATCGTGCGAAGTGTACATGTCTGTTTAGGACGAGTGTCTATGTTATGAATATATGTATATGCAGTCATGCAAACCACGCATGGCTACGTGTGTTGATTGCACATGGATGTTTGAGTGTACATGTTATAAAGTGGGTACACGCCTATATTCAAATCGTGAAGAACGACAAACCGCGTTTACCTTCTTATGGTAACACATATACAAGTATTCGTACATACACACTTATCCGTCTTAACCTGTTCAGAAAGTGCTTGTTTTAATGTGCGCGATGATGTGTATGCATATGTAACTTTTGTATATTTACGCTATGATACATAATGCTTGTCCACCAAAACTTCTAGGAAGACTAGCAGCTGTTAAACACAGCTTACGAAATCTCCCCCCAACGCATAAAATCTCATGTGTATACATCCTCCATGCATATACGTATACACCAATGCATACTTGCACAGCAAGATGTATAAATGATGTATACACATACCGCCCACACCAAAAGTTATTAAGAGAATACTTATGACTCTCTATGCAAATGGTGTATGTATTGTTTCCGCCCTCTTGCGTCGCATATACTGACGTTGTCGCCGAAGCATAGTGTTGTGACAAGTATTCGTCCACCTTGGCTTGTAGCGATTGTCTGTGACATGAAAAAAATGTAAACGTAAGTGTATGTAAGTGCGAGTCTGAGAGTATCCTTCAGGATTAAGAAATCATCAAATACGGATATACCCTGGTTTTATTGCGTAAGCTATGGAGGCGTGTAGGCGGTGGTGTGTTCTTCGGAAAAGGGGGAACAATACCGACAGACTGAGGCACATGTATATGATCAGAGTAAATGCGAGAACGTTCACATACGCGTGAACATGCGCACAATACATATAGTGTGTACGACAATACAATGGGTATATACGTCAAGAAAAGTCACAAATATATACAACTACGTACCTGCATGCTTCAGTCTCCGCATCTGTGGGGCACATATGTGCGTCAATACGCTCCACATTTCTAGAAATAGCGTTAAAGGAAAACTGTCTCTGAGTCCGTGGCTCATAGTACCAATTCTCACCCAACTCTCCATGTTTGGAAACCATAGCCTATGTACAACATAAATATATGTTCTTTGGTGAGTGAGAAAAGGCGTAGGTGCGGGTGTGGTACATGGTATATGTGATGTCACTGCCATGTTGGGGTGTATATTCGATTATACTCACGCATGCGCCTATTTCTGTTGCGTATATGTGTGTATGCACTTCTATGTGATGTAGTATTCATTAATTTAAACGTATGTCTTCATTACGGTTAAGAAAATAAAGTATCTCTATGTTCTCATATACATATACATACACGTGCGCGTGTTTAAGTAGAGTGTGTCAACATACAAGGGTATTTGTATATGTAAGTTCTGAACATATTTATCTATATATACTAATAGATGCACGACTACTGTACAAGGGGGTTCGCATTACCATCATAGATGGGAAGTTAGAGTCCTCTGGAAGTTGAACCGGTAGGAACGAATCTCTGTGAAGCTTAGCAGCAGCCGGGGCAGTGTCTTTTAGAAGGCCATCGTTGTCTAGCAAAGCGCGGACGTCTGTGTATGTATTAAGTTACTATGAGAAAGCTGTGCGAAGTATGCGCAGGTATGTTTATTGGAATATGTATGCATATATGGATATTATTACTATCGGTTCAGTCTGAGATGATCTTGGTAAGCAATAATATGCAAGTCCAACAGGACGCACTTATTATATCCTGGTTAAGCTTAATATTATTCGTTGCACAACTACGCATAATACGTACATATATTTATTCTGCGTATATGTTTGAAATTTTGAATACGCTTGAAAATAATTTGTTTACATTGAGAACCAGTATTGCACATAATAAAACACAGACAATAGTTCGTACTTCAATGCATATACGACTGAATACATGAATCTATATACTCAATACAGACATTCTACGCTTTCTGTTTGTAAAATAGATATGTACATGCATGTTCTGCAAGCGTAATAGTCAATACTATAAATGTATACGTACGAGTCCAGCTTGTGTAAGCATTCTATCATCAAGATCGAATGTGAACTCGCTGTTGATAATACGCAAGTGGTACAGGGTCTGTTGAGCTCAAAGAACTAACCATTGTAAACATCAGAAAACTGTCCAGGAGGGCCGTTCAAAATAAAATCAGCACAAATCTCAACCTTCGCGGAGTCCGACAGTTCTTCATATCCATCCATTATGGCACACCACTCGTGTATATGTGTGTGCGTGAGCGCTTGGAAGTGTACAAAGATGTACGGGAGGTTTATGTTTGTATTATGTGGAGGTGACACTATATGTGACTGTAGCTGTGTGGATGAAGCTATGTGAGTGATTGTAACTGTCTGTGGCTGCAAGTGTCTGCGTTTGTTTTAGAAAGCAAAGCAGTGTATGTGTTTGTTTAGAAAGCAAAGCTTTGTGTGTGGTTTGTTTAAGAAAGCAAAGTGTTTTGTGTTTGTTATTGCGATGTGAAAGATAGATTTGGTGTCAAACGGGCGGGCTCCTGATTATTTGTTCATTATCACTACAGTCTGTATTACAATTTACGACATCGCAATGTTGGATACTTCTGCGTGTGTTTTATATTGATGTGACTGGCCGGTACATTGAGATACGTTTACGACATATATATATATATATATGATGTTGCAAACTTACTACCTAGAATCTCAAAACATTTTACGACCCGTGTGTTAAATACCCACGAAGTCAACAACAAACAAAAGTCGAATACACTAGATTATGAGGCAATTATTTATAGTGTTGCAATTCATTATAATATCGCAATTAATAAGTGTATTGTCGTAATTGACTATAATGTCGCAATTATCTAACCCGGCCAGCAAAGCCCACACACATATATACACATACACTTAACCAACCACACACGTTTTGAGAGCTATATCACTGTTCACGCACATATCCTCACCGCCACACTGGCATTGTACGCATACACATACTCTGAACGTACTCATACCTCACACCTTCATTCACGTGCCCACGCACGCACAACAACACACATACACTCGCATAATTTGTATTAACTTTCAGGAAATAGAGTACCCTGTTTGCGGTACGCAAACACGTTGGACTGTGTTGTTACGTAGGGCGTTTTATTTGTTGACTGTTGGCACTGTCTTTGCGCACACCCGAGCACATACAGCATCAACAATCTCTATAGATCAATACGTACGTCTTTATCTTGTACGTACACCGCGAAATCCATTCACGTAAAACTCACGTACACGCTGTACATACGCATTCATGTCTGACGGCGGACACTGGCGTGGAGGGAGTGGTCCTCGCGCGACAGACGATGGACCCAATAGAGGGGGTCGTAACAGAGGTAATCGCACGGGTAGAAATGGAAGGACAAGAGATGGCAGAAATAATGAAGAAAGCTTGGATGGAGATTTGCCCATGGGAGGTGTGTGGTGATATACATGCGGGTGGTGAAACATACACACAGAATTTACGTAGTGTATACATATATATATATATATATGTGTGTTTTTTTTCTTGTGAAACGTTGCACATGTAGTCGAAGATAATGATGGTTTAGTTCTTGGCAGTGGAGATTGCACGTACTCGCGTGATTTGTCTGATTCCTGATCCACATGGTGCGTTCGCGCGCATCTATGCATGCTAATGTGTGATCATTTATCCATGACAACGCGTATGCATATTTCAATAATCTTCTGAAAAGATATTGATGTATGAACATTGTAAACCGAAAATGTATGACGCACAAAATTTGAAGCAGTCACGAGTTTATTTAATCAAGCTTTTCTCTATCGCGCGTGCGCATTATTTCTATTTTATTTTGAATATAGGGCCCCGCGATCTCAGAGGAAATTTGAGAGGAGGCAGACGAGGTATGCAATCGACTATCACATGTACATTGACATTCGTATTGCGACCTCGTATGTACATGTGTATATGTGTACGAACATGTACACAGAACAAAATAATATGGAACGTGTTGTTTGTCTACACGTTAAATATATAGTGACATGTCACACTGTTGAGAAGTACACGTCCAATACGGTGTTCCAATGTATGTATACACATCAACATATACTCATACAACCACAATTGTATGTACTTACTGCTCACAATAGTGACCAATGGACGTACTCCCTGTCGTGCGTGAGAATATATGTACTTGCGCTCTCATAGAAATACATACATTGCATTCATATACATATATATGCCAGTCAATCTCTGTGGGTTCACAAGACTATTCACCGGGGCGGCGATAGACACACATATACGAACACATGCACTTATGCAACGTAAAATTCTTTCTGATTTGTATATCGTCAGATAGTTCAACTTGTTTCATGTTTCCACACTTTCACACTTAACTACCACACCATATGTCAACTCTGTACGCATATACTATGTCAACTGTTTAGGACCACAAGAATACTCATCTGCACGACGCGGGGGTAGACCGGGATCGTCGGTGAGCAGTAATCGCATGGCTAGTGGAGGTGTTGGTAAACGGTCGGGCAGAGGCCCTGTGGGCACCAGAAGTGGTATAAATACGGAGTCCATTCACAAAGCCTTGGATGGTGATATAGCTATGGGTATGTATAGTTTATGTCCTTCGAACGTATCTATTTGCAGTACTACACGTACGAGGCACGCCGTCTTCTTAGGAAGTGCACGACAAATACAGATTTTATTAGTAGTTCAACCCTCAAACTCAGATAAATACGCATATGTCACGAACACGCACACGTAACCGGACACGCCATGTTTCGATAATTATGCAGATAATTGTATGCTGCAACATGACTGAATGCGGTTCAAGTTAATATGTCAAACACGCTTGATTATCAACGCACTGGCATTCACACATACGTTTGCCAGCCCCACTCGAAATTTAAACATATACGCATATCCGCAGGTGGTAGTGGGAGTGCACGAGAAAGGAGGGAAAGAGGTGGTAATGTTAAAGAGAGGACCAAAAGTAGCCAGCGGAGAGTTAATAGGAGAGAAAAGGGTCTCACACAGGCCGAGGCGAGAGAAAAAATCTTCTCGTTCATGGGGGACAACTATGACCCACACACCAAATCTCTAAAATTAGAGTACATCTCGAAGCATTGCCCAGGCGTAAATTTATGGACGTTTGGTGCACTTATTGTAGATATCATCAAGTCAGAATGTCCAGAGGTATGTGTGTTGTGTGCCACGTACATACAGTCGATTTGACTGACAAGAGAACCACGTCATATAAAGTGCAGTTCATAACCCTTGTCTAGATATCCATTCACATGCAAGTATTTCTAGCATTATACTTGTTCGTAAAGTGTTCGTGTGTGTAGATCAGAGTTTGTTTATTGGTTTCATATTCTCGTTCGAATAGTTCTCGTTAAACGTTTTTATTTGCGCATGTTGTTTGATATTTGAATGTGACAACGTAGATCGAATCTCTGGACCTGAGTAGCAACAAGATTCTTCGCCTCAGTGTAATCAAAGGTATCGCAGACTCGGCACCTGACCTCACGCGTGTCTGCCTAAGGAATAACCAGGTATGGAGTATGTTCCGCAATATGAGTTTGTGCACACTGCACGGTGCTCATGTGCATATTCTCATCACGTGTGTGCACATATTTGCTATACGAAATAGTATGAACTCATGTAAATGATTTGTATGTTTGTATTGATTTTTAGCCGCAAGTTTGATCTTGGTAAACCATACAAGCACCTGCTAATCAGAGACTCTTTACGCAATTGTGCACACATACGTATACAGATTGCAAGTGCAAGTGAGCTGCATGCATTCGATAACCTCCATTTGAAGGAATTGATACTGGAGGGAAACCCAATCGCGCGTCAATCTGACTACCGAGACCAAGTCGCAAAAATGTTCACCTCCCTCGATGTGTTGGATACAATCAAGGTGTATTATTTGCTCCCTCAAATGTTAACTCTACGAATGCATGTCTTCCGTCCACACGTTCTTTTGTGTTTTGTGTACTCAGGATTGGCATCCGCAATATTATTCATGCCCACATGCTTAATACCCGAAATACTAACAAAAACAAATATACGCCTATACTTTAAGGGGTTGTCATATACTTTAAGGGGTTGTCATATGCATCATTCAATTATATACAACCATGCGAACACGTAGCAAATGCTCACATACTCATTATAGGCAAAGTAAAACACCCCTCCCTACCCTCACAATCACCGCACGTATACATACATAGGTAACTAAATTTGGCGAAGAAGAGGAAATAGAGATGCCCAAAACAATTTTATTCCACTCTGGTATCCCAGACCCAATCAAGGGTGGTGTCCTTGAGTTCTTAAAAAAGTATTATGAGTCATACGACGGCGCAGATAAGGGTGTGCGGCTACAGATAGGGCCATTTTATTCGCCTACGGCCACTCTGTCTGTGACTATGCCTTATGTCAGGGGCGGCGTACGTGATAGCTCAAGCAGAGGCTTCCGGAGGCGTGGAGGTGGGAACAGTGGGAATCAGAATTACAGGCCTTTTGCTCCGTACGAGGAAGTGGATCGCAATCTTATGAACGTCAAGGATAAGAGTACGATGTGCTATGTTATATGCATTTGTGTTTATGTGTGTAAAATAACCGAGCGTGCTGTAGTAGTAGACAAAGCGGAGGCTTCTTGCGTGTACTTGGCGTGTCAGTCTTGAAGAAGAATGATTTGAAACGTAGTATACATGTGTGTATCTTAGTGTTTTTGTATACATGAACATTTTAATTAAGTGAAATATTTATATACAGATTGTCAGTAACCGACACAACAAATACTGTGTGGACGGTAATTACCCTCTCTGCCCCATTTTCAGCCTTAGTCTTAATTTTGCCCTGTTCGTATAGTCACCATCACTCACGTTCTCACTCTCACCAATCGCACACCCACAATTTAGAGAACCGCGAGAAAAATCTTCACATGGGTACATCGGATATCGTTCAGATGCTGATCAAACTACCGCCCACTATACACTCTTTACAAGACATGATGGTGGATCTTTGGCAACTTACACCTACGTCCATTATGGTTAAGGTGTGTAATAAAACGTAATGTTTTTTTGCGAGTGCGCATGTGGATAAGTAGTTGTACATATATGTTCATACGAATAAATCGTTTTTCATTCCGTAGATGTATGAATTGTGTGTGAATGTGTTGATTTTTTGATTTGTGTATGAGATGCAGCACATACATTTACCAGATACATACCTCCTTTTTCATACAGATGACCGGACCATTGCAAGAAGCGAGCGAAAAAGCAGAAGGAGGCTCTATAAACCGAATGTTTCACCGTACTTTATGTCTAGTACCGCATGGGGGAGGTATGGTCATACAAAATGATATGATATCTATGATGGAGCCTATCTCAACTTCTCAAAAGCGAAGGAAAGTTTCAGTGATAGCGCCCGTTGGTGGGGCGACTTGTGGTACGAGCCAAACGACCCCCTTACCCTCACAGCAATTACAACCGACCGTTGGGAGCGTGGGCGGTGTAGGCGGCGTTGTTTCGCCCGTAATAAATGGTGCAGGGGGTGTAGGGATTGCCCCCAACGGGGGTATGGTCGTAGCTGGCGGCGCAGATGAGGCTAAACAGAAAGCAGCAATCACTGAGTTAATGCAAGTTACGGCTTTGAATGAGAAGGGGGCATTCACTCTTTTACAACAGACTAGTTGGAATCTTCAGGAGAGTGCTATACAGTTTCAAACACTACATGTAAGTTGAATTTATGTGTATTTTTCTATGTATTGGTGTTAAATAGTTGTCGTACACATGTTGGAGAGATTAGTACGAATTCAAAATATGCCTTTATATCTTGGTTGTGAGGGGATAACAGCCGTATATATATATGTGTGCATAACGTGAGTCTATTAAAACGCCAGTGTGTATAAACAAATTTGGCACAAGTAGACTAGTAGTGATATTCGTATTTTCTCTCGAGTGGAAGGATATATGCAAATTTGCATTGTTTTGAAATTACCATTCATTGTCTATGTAGGCGAGTAATCAGATCCCGGCGCAATTTCTTCGAGTGTGAATGTTACTGAAGACGATGAAGCGACAAAAAGTGGGAGAACTGAGCCTTCAAGTTTCTCTATCTCTGCGTTCAAACAGTCATAATCGTAGTGTCTTGGTGTATGTCGAAATTGCACTATTTGAGATCTTTGTCAGCATATACTGGCTGTTATATACATTGTAGTTCACAGAGAACGGTACGAGTTACTATTGATCACTCTATCCCTGTTCAGCAAGAGTTTATGTTATATTTAGTAATCGCGGGAAAGGAATTCTATCTTTTCATATACACGAAAGAGCAACGCCAATGCACTTATGTACATATTTCATATCTAATAAACAAAAACATACGTCTTTTGCTTTCCAAAATGATGCAAATTTTCGTGTGATTTCAAATTAAAGTTCTGATTATACATACGTAAAGGATCAATTTCACTGGCATTGGAACCAAACGACACCCAGCATTGCACGAGTGTTCTATCCGTACCATGTGTCCAACGATCCAAGTTAGGTCTTGTCAAGCGACCAGTAGCAATAGTTGCCTTGCGCGATTGTGTTCAGTCCGTACAGCATTTTCGAGGAAGGAACGACAGTTAAATAAATCGATAAACCTTCTTGTCTCAACCAGAATGAATGTAATTCCAGATTTTCGCCAAATTCGATAGGAAACGAACGTTCCGAGTAGCACATCGGGACGCCAATGAGTGGATAACTAATTAATTACGATAGGGACTACTAGCGACTACTGACCTATTTACCATCGAGCATACGACGTTTCTGCAGTACAGGTCTTACAAAATGTTGTGTTTCTAGGTTTGTATTCCTGCAGCTTTTACTTTGAGATCCGGAAACCATTCTTGTGTGCAGAGTAGTCATTTTAATTTTTTACTGCTATATTCTCATGACTAAGAACTCGAACCGATAGGCTACATGATAAAACTGTTAAGATACTCCACTAAATGATGGATTCTTCCCAGTTTGTCTTGTATCCGCGCTGATTATAGCTTTTGTTCCCCGGGGCGAACTACCCTCACGTCTGTATATTTCGTTTGTGATGGAAAACTAACAAGCTTGGACACCATCTTTCCTACTCATCTGCTTTTAATAAGAGCCCAGTTAAGAATCTTCTGGTCGAACTTGGACACCATCTTTCCTACTCATCTGCTTTTCATAAAAGCCCAGTTAAGAATCTTCTAGTCGATCATATCTTTACGGGCAACATGTTTGTATACACACATGCTGTACATGAATCCTGCAGGGCAACATATCAATTGCTTTGTTAAAGCAATGGGCACAACTGATGTAATCCGTTAGCCTTTTTCTGTGCTGGAATATAATCAAGGATGATCACATCAAGTGCTCTTTGAACTAGTCTCATTAGATTAGGTTTGCTCTTGTGACCACCAGGACCTGTTCATCAGTTCATGAGTTGTAAACCAAAACTCTGCACAACATGCGGCCTCACTCCAGTCACGCACCAATACAGAGTGATACTTCCTCGTATCACACAGACGCTGAACCTTCATCACGCATACACATATACATAAAGGCACACGTTTTAAGTTAACATAATTATATCCTTTAATGTTGCACATAAACATAACAAGTGGGTTTCCATTTTTACACGTTAATCAAGTCATATTGAATACTCTTCCTTTGGCCCCTACCACCCATATCAGTAACAGTTCGTTATTCTGTTTTTGATTTATCTTTGCTATTGGTTGACCAACAGCTTGTATATCGATATATGGTCCGAATGAGAATAAAACCGGACAAAAGCACAAAGAACATATTCCATGCAACAAACATCACATCCCCATGGTTACCCATAAGCTGTTTCACGATTGACTCGTGCTTAAATTCAGCTTCCTGCAAATTTATAACGTGTGTGTACATGTATATAGTGAGTGCATACATTATACTTCAGAT
Source organism: Creolimax fragrantissima (assembly GCA_033442365.1). Lineage (NCBI taxonomy): Eukaryota > Ichthyosporea > Ichthyophonida > Creolimax > Creolimax fragrantissima. The sequence continues at coordinate 1,006,493 of JAWQFL010000013.1, forward strand.
TTGTAGATGGCAGTTACATACATATAGCCTACACCAACATTTGCCAAGCGAATTTGCATGCATGTCCCTTACCATTAACAGTTTTTGCAATAACCCGGCAGTGTCTGGATCCGCACTCAACAACATTACTCCCTCTTGCTTCAGTTGAGGGCCATCCACACCCAACGGTTTGAAAAGAGATCCTACTTTCTCCTTTAGCCTTACCAGCTCTAACCATTGCATCACCTTAAGCGTTTTTAATTTTAAATTTGAATATATTTGTTATAGGTTATTCTATACTGTTGTACTGTATATGTGGTTATGTATAGATACTGAATATATACATACAAAGCATAAAAAGGCCAACATTCGTAGGGCAACAGTGTTATCTGAATTTGTATATAATTGCATATGCCATAAATCTAGAAACATACATACACATAGCAAACTCATACTTCATTGGCGTCCCACTCGTCGACACCTTGTAGTAGCAATTGATTCATCTTCTTTGATGCATTCTCTTGAGCACCTACAGCCTTCATTCTCGATGCTTTTATCATGGACGCTATATCCACTTTGGATGTACACTGTATGAATTAAATTATTAATAACCCAGATGCATAAAATGTATGTGTCCTCGTTTGTATACTTGGGTACGTATGAACACGTATATACCCATTAGTCATGTTTGTGTGCGAGTGTGCGCGTGCTAGTGTGTGCTGTATAGTAAGTGTGTAGGCTTGCGTTTGTGAGCGAGTGTGTGTATATGTGCGAGTGTCCGTGTGAGTGTGGTTTCTTTGTGAGTGTGAGTGTCGACAAGAAGCAAGTTGTACAGATATACGCTATTCGATGGCATGGTACAATAAAATAATATAAGTACACATATAATCTCTACAAACACGCATACATGCATGTGCAACACATACAGTCTCCCCATAGACATACATATGAATAGATGTGTACCTACGTACAAACAAGGAACACACATTGAAATCATGTGCATATATACCTCCTCTGGTAGCCTCTTATCAAAAGTTAGTGCTGTGGGGTCTCCACCGTGGGACAACAAAAGGGCTACTGAGGAAGCAGAGCCACTAATAGCCGCAAGATGAAGTGGATACATACCTTTGTCCTCATCCATCACATTTACGTTCATTCCTGTTTTACGCATATACGCATGTACTACTTAGCATATGTATTGCATCCATGCTAGTGTGTGTGTACGTCAGGTCTCATGTGATTGGTGTATCTTAATTTGATACGCACAAGTAAATATGAGTATACATACACCGGCGTTACACTAAACACCCAGCGCGCATTCTTTACACACCCATGTATACAATGTGCTCGTGTGTGTGCTCGTTACAGCGTATTATGTGAGCGAGCAAGGTATGCACAAACGTGCGCGGTACGCTATGTGTTGGAAGAAACGTAGAAGTCAATAATGTCGCGTTAATATACTGTGTGAATGCGCGTGTGAGCACATGTGCAATATGGTCTTATATATAGAACGTATGTATGTGATGTTTTACCTTGCTCAAGCAAAAACTTTATGGTTTCATCTCTTCCTTTAATGGTTGCCCAGTGAAGAGCATTCTGCCCCCATGTCCAATCTCTATCGTTGACGTCAGCCCCGTATGAAACAAGAATATTCACCACTTCAAGATTACCTAAAAAACATACATTAGTGTTACATAGTATGTCTGTATCAGCATGTGTATTGGGTATAGACGGTGCGGAACAATGTAAAAGTATGCATATATGCAAAAAAACAACTCAAGATATGTGCTCGCGTAAGTTTGTGTTCGTGTTTTCTAGTTGTTTTAATACGAACTTTGGAATATGAATGAATGTATACAAATTTATTGTATATGGGAACGTACAGGTATGCTCACACCTGCATAACATGCTTGGTGTAGAGGAGTCTGACCCCAGTCATCACGAGTATCAATGTGAGCACCACGCTTTAAAAGCATTTCAACCATCTTGGGTTCGTTATCACCAGCTACCCAATGCAGTGCTGTCATTCCTTTCTGAATGTGTTTATATACGGGGAAGAGTATGCACCCAGTTATTAAGCATGTCTGAATCGTATTATATATTCAGCAATTGTATGAATATGAATGGGCTGCATGTGTGAGATGGGAAGGATAATTGCTACAATATTTTATGTAAACAAGTGTGAGATAAGCAATCCCACATGAAGAATCGTATTTATGCAAGTGTTGTGTACCTACTGTTCGAGTACACAACGGCTAGAGAACTGAAGAGATATGCGTGGGTGTGCACCTGTGCACGTGTGTATTAAGACAAAAAATAGGGATTATTTTTATGCAATCATTCACAAGTGAATATGAAAATTATAGCATGCAATCATGAAACAGACCAAATCGCCGTGTTGGTGCGCCTCGTTGACGTCTGCACCTCTATCCAACAAGATCTGAACCACATCCCATTTCTTTGCACGTGTGGCCTGTAATAATTTTCCTCCAGGATCATCTTTCATCTTTCCTAAATCATCCATCTGAATGCTACCACGTTTGGATGTACGAATGGAACCGCCCTCTACATCAGGTTTAGGAATGGAATCAGGAGGTACAGTAGCCGCAGGTTTGCCCATGGTTGAAACTATTGCTTCGAATGTAGTGCACGTGAGACGTTAAACGACGGAGTGTGACCAGTGCAACCACGATTGAAGTATATCAGTTCCATTCACCTGATATGTCACTGTACTCAGATGAGAAAGTACACTGTAGGCACCCTATCTTAGTTCTCTTCACTCTAAAGTGGTTGTGCAGGGTTTTATTTGTGAAGAAAGAAACAAGCAGAACACCATCACAGGCACAGGCACAGGCACAGGCTCAGGCACAGGCACAGGCACAGGCACAGGCACAGGCTCAGGCTCAGGCACAGGCTCAGGCACAGGCTCAGGCTCAGGCTCAGGCTCAGGCTCATGATCGGACGGACACAAACACGAAACTAGATACCACGGCTATGAAAAGTACAAGCCAATCCGAATGTCGATCTTGTGTTTTAGCATCCGAAGAGCCTCATTCAACGCCATTTATATCTCATTTGGGCAGTGACGGCTTTTAGGAGACGTTCTTATTTTATGTTATGCCCAATCATATGGGTCAAAGGATAAACTTACTACATTTCATGATGTCTCTCCGTCACGCTAACCCACTTAATTACAGAATTTAAAAGATTCGGTAGATTAGGTATACATACAGTCAGTTGCAACCTTGTATGTGGTAGTCTTCAATGTGTTCCCGCTCTTGTTCTAGAATAAAAGGTGGCAGTAAAAAGCACACGCTTTGGCCGTATTTATTGTCTAAACAGAAACTTGAAATCAAATCTGTTTTACTTAAGCACTCGCTTCAATAACGTAAGAAATGCAAGACCTACACAGTCCGCAACACAAATCTACTGGCCGGGTTCGATATATAGTACTGGTCGATCTGTTTTCTAATAAGAGTACATAAAAAAGTATAAAACCTGAATATATGCCAATATAGGTCTATTCAGTTCGAAAAGCAAAAAAAACAAAATTCAAAATATCACCGCATTACACTCTTTCCTGATGAAAGGGAAATAGAAGGTTGTATGCGTTCATTTCGTATTGTTGCCAACAGATTTCGCACCACTTGATAGGGCAAACATTTTATTATCGGTCCAGATTTGATTCTGAGTGCTTGGTCGTTTAGGTAGCGTATATTATCTGTTAGTGTTCTCTTGGACATAAACATGTAGAAGGTATATCGCACTTCTAACAACGCACAGCTACGTGCAATGACAACGAAATATTAAATAGTCTTCGCAAACAAGGGTTCTGGACCAAACCAATACTTCTATGAGCATAATCATACACCTTGTATAATGCCAAATCCTGCAAGGTTATATACACTATTTCTCCTTTTCACAGCGACACACTTCTACACTGCAAATGCTTCTCCGTCGCATATACGAGTGCCTGAACACGAATATACTCCGAAGCAGACAGTCCAAGCCTTTATTCATCAGCTCAATGAACGTATGTATGAGGATGAATGAGTGATCTACGTTGTGCCAATATTTACACGGGTCTCGATGCTGATGTGTATTTGCTATGACTGTTGAGAGACCTACCTAGTCGATAGTTCACTAGTATTGTTGTGTAGACAGTCAATAGCTATCCCCTCTACACGCGTTAAACACCGAGTTACTTACATCTACTCATTCGATATCGCACTCTGACCGTTTGTAGACAATTACAGTCGAGCTTGGGATTATATCGCTGACTCTTGGAAAGAAGCAGAGGAAATGAATAACTCGGTTACGTCGTAAGTATTATTATGGTGTATTACGTTACTGTAAGCGATTGTAATAATGTTTTCTTATACTCTAATATGCATATTTAATTACCCAGAAGCACGCCTTTTCATTGCATGAAAAATAAATGTTAATTTACAGGTTTATGTTCATTGTTGGCGACCAACATTACGTTCTTGTGCATACGGCCACGTCTTACCTTGAGGTTCTGAGTCAGACTATTGTCGAGGCCGTAGTTCTTGCCCACTTGGTGCAATCAGACGGTACATACATCGCAAAAGTATTCAACCTATCAAAATCAAAGAACGCCTTACATAAGGGTGGCTGGATGATTTTCAGTATCGAGGAAGAGAATCTACAAAATGAATTGCTACCCTCTGAGGGTTACACTCCAGCAGATGTTCAGGAAATTGTGATAATGTACTTAAGACAGGTGTGTGTATGTGTGAATGTTATGGTGCAAGAGCAGTTTTCCATGAATTTTAGTGCGTACCGGTATATATAAGTATATGTACTGCGAAATGCAGCACAATCATACACGGTCACATGCTCACCGTGTCTACATGATGTTCATATTAGAGTACGCAGGGAAAATCCAACACCCAAAAAAACAGTATGCAGTCGGCTTACCGATTCTTTACCCAAGACGCGACATCTACTTTCCACTCATTCCAAACGTCAGTGCAAGACAATACTATACTCAGCACATTCGAACGTCTGAGAAAATCAAGTGTGAAGTTACAAAATAATAGGACTGTCGCAGCATGTGATTTGGAAACGCAAAGCGGCACAGAGGTAAGACTGGTATTGAGAATGCAACAGACGACTCAGGCTGGTTGTAAGAATTGCTGGTTGGTGCGTGCGTTTTCTTTGAAAGATGGTAATGGTAGAATAACTGCTTCCTTTGACTCACTTGATGGAAGTAAGTCCTTTGTCTACTTCGTATGTTAGTAGTTCACGGGTAGTGACTTCACGCCAAGCCTTCTCCTCATCTGAATTACCTTACCAGACACCTTTTTTGACATACGTGCTCTGTGTTTCATACTCTGTTGTTAGTGGTGACTTTTGCGTACGTTGTGCTTTCTATGTTTTGCATTCAAATTGCTACAATACTTGCTACCTCAACTTACACATTCTGATCGCATCTTATGTTTCAACGTTATCTTTGTAGGCACACACGGCTTCATATACAAATCCATCCACATTGTTGGTAGACATCCACTCCTCCAGTTCGTAGTGCTATGCACAACGCTTGTCTGCTTCAACTTCGTTCTAAAAATAGCTCTGAGAACTGTAACATCAGTCATAGAGAATAACCCAGATAACACTACAGAGAACAAAAGTGTTGGTACGAGGGATTCGCTTGGGCATACATACCTGAGGTTACATCGTGAGACAGAGAATTGTATAGAAATGGTAGAATAGAACCAGACTACGAAACCTTGAACGTTATGCTATAGTATATAATGTACGAAAATTTAGGAAGCCTTTCTCAAAACCTACATAAACTATATGAACAAGTGAAACAATCAGAAATTTACGATGTGCCGTGATCGTAAAGGGAATAATCACATGGAGGGATGGTTAAGAAATTCAGCACATCTTTCTTCACCAGATCATCGCTTCCGTTCTACTAGGCCGATCTTCCAGCTTGCTTTCACAATATTTTACTTATCATCTGTACATGTCGATATGCCGTTAATCTTTGGACCTTTCCTCTAGATTGTCTTTTAAATGCCATTTCATTCTAGAAAATACCATATTCTAAAATTGAATGATAAAACATACGTAATAAATAATGGCTTGTGAATATACGTGGTAGATATATACGTGTAATACAATAATTACACGGATAATAGTTACGAGGTTGATGTACACACATACTTATCCTTCACCGTGTCTACTGCATTTGGACAGGAATTGACCTTAAACTTGCCCAATTTGTGTGCTGCTTTGATCGCCCAGATGTGAAACATAGACTTTTGCGGGTTCATGTGCATATAATTGAGTCATTCCCGCCTCCTGGAATGTTTTTTTTTAAAACGAATGACCATGTCGCATGTGTACATATTTTGATGAGAGTTTCCAAATACCTAGAGTATGGTATAATACCCAACTGTTGCGAACGATTGCTTACACAATAGTGACAAGTTTTTGTTTCAGCTCAGCACGGGGGGTATACCCTACACAGTCTGAGAATGTATCAATACCAACTATTATGCGTAAAGCCCTACACAAAAGGAAACAAGATAAGAATTACAGGTTATAGCAACACAAAGCTCATTTTTAAGAGGTGTGTAGATATCCAATAGAAATATGCCGTATTTATAGATCAGGAGTAACTCTATGCAAATTGACGTATGCAATATCGAATTATGAAAAGGTATTTTTAACAGTTTGTACTATTTGTATACTACTGAGAAGGATGAAGCAACAAGGCCTAAAACCACGTAAGTCTCCTTTGTACCTTCTTGCATGTCCGTGACATTTGTTGCACAAGTAGACAAACAAAAAGGCAAACCTACAGTTCGATGAAAGTCAAAGTAATAAGGTTATAGTAAAGTGATACCCTGGACTTTCACATGGGATATTTAATTAACGGCTTGTTTGAAGGAGTCACAAACGCGACGTATGTTCAAACAATTGTATAAATGGAGTAGTTGGTCATCGTTAGTCTACAAAACGCGTTAGCAAGCATTCACAAAAGCCAAGATGGCTGATGAAAGTATCGTGGATGACCTCAAGCATGCCAGCTTGGACGTGACAGAGGCGCCATTGCCTACACCCACAAGTAAGCGCGTACATGGACGTGCAGTCGCAAGTTTAGAAGTGTACGAGGGTAAAGATAGTGATAAGAGCAATAATGAGACAAGAAACGTGGTGTCTTCTGAGTGTACAAGTCCTGTAAGAATTAGTTGTGACGACTTTGATCTACCACATACTGACTATTGGAATAATTCAGGGTCAACTGAAAATTCCAGTCAAATGAGAACAGCACAAGTGACAAAGAAGAATCACCTGTCTCACCACAGGGTAGGGGGATCACTCCAGAGTCTTTGTTGCAAGAGTGATTCGCCTTATTCACAAAACAGTATAAACGCCATGTCACACAACATGGTCCCTTCACTAGTCGCAAATTGTTCCCCGTCTGCATCCTTTTTTTGCGGATGGGATAGTGCAAGCAAAGATTCCAGCATGACTACGGGTGTGAGTAGAGGATCAAATAGTTCAAAACCTGGTGAGAAACGTGTAAAAATAGATCAACTTTGTCCTTCCCGTTCAATCAGTCAGTCTAACGCAGAAACTATCGCTGACAGTGATCAGATATGCAGTCCGAGTACATTTTTATACAACACGGGCGGAAATCCAAATGATGAAAATATACTGAACGCGGGATCTAATCGACTCAACCACTCCGATGCCCGGAGAAATCGGGTGTATAATGCGTCCGTGATGTCAAAATTTTCACGCCAGTCTTTCTGGATCGTTTTAATCTTTGCGCTTCTCATCACATTGCCGTTTGTGATTACAAACATTGCAATGCTGTCTGTTGATAACATGGACATCAACACATGCCACCCGGAATTTGCTATGTCCGTTTCCTTAGTGGTGTCTATGGGTGTCTTACATTTGTGTGTAGTGCTGGTATATATCTATCAAGTGTACAAACACAGACATAACACTGTCATCAAATCAAGAGGTAACTATTTTGTTCTGCAGACGTGCATCATATCTCCATTTATTACCATTATGAGCATATTCCTCTCCCTGTGTTACCTTGGTGTATTGAACGGAGAGTGTATATACTCGTATTTCCAGACATGGTCGAATTCTGCTTCCATAACGCTTATGACCATGTATGGAATGGTGAGACTTGGTACCACAATACTTCTTTCGGGCATCGTTGCAAGACAGCGCCTTCTGTATTTATTGTTTATTCGCAATGAGGGAGGCATACGCATATATAGTAAGAAGGATCTCCAAGTGGCTTACTTGTGCACAAATATCGCTTTCATCATATTGTTTGTACTCTCTGAAATACCATACTTGGTCACTGTGATTGTATCGGATGTCGGTAACAACGGTGCACCCGTGGGCTGGACTATAGCGGGACAGGTGTTTCTGGTTTTGGCTGAACTTGTGTTCTTCGGTTACTATGGCTATAAGACGCGCAAAATCGATGTGGTTTTCAGTGACTGGTGGTCTAACTTGCGTATAATCATTCTCTACTCTACCACGAACATTGCGGTAGGCATTGTGTTGGCCATAGATGGTGCCTCACTTGCGGTTGGATTATTGGCTGGTGCAGTGGAAATGTTTGTTGTGACTGTGTATTTAATGGACTCGTTCACCGCCGCAATAGTATACATAAACTATGGTGTGGAGAGGACTGTTTTACCCTCATCTGGGTTGAATATGACAAATATTCCTTCTAGAATCACAAGCGTGATTGGTAGTGCTGGGAGTCGTAGTATAATCGGACAAAGCCGGAGTAGGACAGATGCAAATGGCTCTGCAGATAGTGATACTGGTGAGATAGACTTGGGCATGAAAATACGGGAGAACAGCGATAAGATTTGTGACTCAAAAAAATTGAATAGTAGTTCAGACGCATCAGTTGATGAGAAACCTGCAGGATTACTACGAGGGAAGAAAAGATTTGTCGATCCTATGCCAATTGTTGTTGAGGGACAGATGGCGGAGAGTGAAAATTGTGATAATACAATGTATACCGATGATGAAGAGGTCTTCGCTGAAGTCATCGAGGAGAGTATTACGGCTGGAAGTTCCTGCGAGAATGACCAGGAAAGTTTAGGAAATTACCATGACATATGTTTGCCTCTGTCGGAACAAACTCGTACCGATGATATGATAGCGAAAGTTTAGGAAATTGCTGTGAGATATACCTGCCTCTTTCGGAACCAACTAGTGCCTATGAAATTGCTCAGCACGTATAGATGAATAGTATGTATGTGCATAAGCACATAACTTATAAAAGTGGTCGATACTTTTCACTCATGTCGTAGCTATCTTAATGCAGGGGAATAAGATCGGGCACACGATTAATTCTGTACAATGCTTTATTGTTTACGCGAAAGATGATGATCAATACATGCTTGGAATTGAGAAATGCTATCAACTAGGGAGTACCATCAATTCTACGTACGTCGCACTTCAGCGCACCAGATCATGGCGTATGTTATTTTATCCGATATCGTAGATACTGCTCTCTATAACGTAAGATTTGGTAAAGGGATACTTCTGCAAACCATAACTATGAAAAGACTAATTTTATTCGACGAGAGGTACCAGTTACTCGTTCCACAATTGCATTCGAACACTGTGAGAGTAATAGTAGAACTACAGAACTACCATGTCTGCTAGCGTGTTGTGCAAGTTTTGTACTGAGTGATAAACACCCAATCTCTGTCAGTGAAACGATGACAAGCACGCCGAAACTGCACGTATACTTTAATTACGGTATAATTAAACATTCTATTGTTGCGATATATGGTCTATATATTCTTTGTTTGCGTATGTCAACTTCTTCAAACTTAATATCTGTGTAAATGCATGATTATTTGTAGGGTTGCTATCGGTTACGTAAACTATCGATACTCATACTACAATTAAACTTGACTACTGTGTAATGGAGTAAACGTATGACAACTTACTTCGATTTTTGAGTTTAAATTTCGTACAATCATACATGAGTTTGCGAGCAATGTACTTTCAAAAACATGAACGGCCCACGTCAAGTTCTGAAGAGAGAAACAGGCTTCGTATACTAGTATATTTTTCGGCAAACATGCGCTAAATGCACAACAGAGATTTCCTGGTCAGAGATACAAGAAGTTCGCTATCTGTTGCGTAAAAAGACATAAACGAGCTAGCTTTCGATATTGGAAGGAAATGTTGGGCCACGTGTTCAAATCACGTGGCCTATCAATATTGCAACCATCGAAAACCATTGCCCAATCAGAATGAAATGCCGGAGTCATAGTAAAATCAGTCATCTGTTCTGGTGACAAACGTTTGTATCATTAAATCATTCACATTGCCGCTTTTGTAATACATGTACATTACTCATTGACTTTCCAAACTTGACATCCCTTAGCCAGAGGTTTCAACAATATTTGTGGCAGGGTATGACCTAGGTTTTACTAACACACAACCCACGCATCCACTGTATTGAGACTTGACTTAGCCTGTACATCCCTTATGGTAAAGGTATTAGATCCTGTGTTATCCGCAAACACACACAATCATAAACAGGAATACAAAAGAACACACAAACCACGAGTGAAAACACTCAAACATATACACGTGAACATACCTAGACTATCGTAAAGTATACACCAATGTATACAACAAAGAAAAAAATCGTGAACGTGTTTGTGAACGATGCCATTCAGCTTCGCTGTATACTCAGTCTTCCCTTCACTGGAGTTGGGCCCTCTTCCGTTACGGAAGTATCGGCAAAAAAAAAACACTTGTTAAGTTCATCTGAGTCATTAAGCACACCTCCACTACAGACTCCTGTGCATGTTCACGGGTACAACAAGGAGAACATGCCAAACCAAATGCACTCAAATCTTAATCGGTTGTCTGATGATATGGAAAGTTCGTCACAACTAAAAGTCGTTCATTCCAAGACAGCTATTTTATTGTTTCACCCGCATCCCAAACTTGGAGGTAACTCAAATAACAACGTGATATCTGCTGTAGGACGAAATCTCGCCATCAATGGGTATGTGTACGTTCAGATGCGTGTTACAGTATTTTTGTGTTTGTGTAGGAAAACAGTGAGTGTCAAACACATAAAGTATATTATCGTAGTGGAGCAACCATTGTAAACTCGAATTCAGGCATATCTGTATGTATGTAATTGAGCAGTAATCTTAATTGCTTTTTGTACTTGAATACAGGTATACAACCCTTGCCATCAACAGTAGGGGTGTGAATGGGTCCACGGGGAGTCCTACGTGGAGAGGAAGCAACGAAAGAAAGGATCTTGCCGCAGTATGTGAGTACATGGTTGGCCGTGGGTAAGTATGCAACCTCATGAACTTGAATTTGAGCAATAGTGAGTTAGAGCTATCCTCTGAGTCAGAATAGTGAATCTTGGCTAAATTTCCAACCACAACGATGTGCTTAAGTGAATATATGGTGTGCACTGGAGTATATTTATATAAGATCGCCCCACTCGATTTCTATATCGTACGCTCACGCATGCGTACATGCATCATGTACCACTGTGCATGTATTAACAAGAATACTTACACGCTCAATACATACAGGTTCGAAAACCTAGTGCTGTTTGGATACAGTTTTGGAGCATGTGTAACAGCCAGCTGTGAGTATAGTAGAACAGACGTGGTGAAAGGTGTAGTATTAGTCAGTTATCCATGCGGGTGGACGTCGAGCGCACTTCTTGGTCACCATCTCCCAGAGGCCAAAAAGTTAGCAAAACCAAAGTTGTGGATTACTGTATGTGCATATGTTCTGTGTTGATTTGAATGAGACTATTGCGTCTACATTTCATGTGAGCTCGTGGATTGCTATACATAAGTATAGCGGGATTTTTGTTTGTGTGTGTGTTGGCTTGAATGTACCCCTTTTGTGTGGGGCAATTCATGCGAGATCATATCTGAGCTTATCATGTACTGTTCGTGTTGGCTTGGATACACATAATATGAGCGGGTTTGTATGTTTGTTACATATGTACTTAGCGATTTCATGTAAGCTGATCTGGCACATTCTGCATACAATGTAATATTCGTTAAGGGAGAGAATGATCAATTGCATACGGTAAATCAGTCACGGTCAGTGTTTGATCGGTTGAGAGGAAACAATAATACGTTTGTAACAGTGCCGAACGCAGATCATACGTGGCAAGGGAGTGAGAAGATTGTGTGCAATCAGGTAGGTATATACAGTGAATTGGTACAGCAAAAACTCTGAATGGATTTGTTTTGGTGAGCACCCAATGGTACTAGTAGCGTACGTGACTATAAGCGTGTATGGAGCGATTTTTGCAATCGTAAAGTTCAGCATCCAAATAATATGTTAGATTTCGAATGAAATACCACGAAGTGATCTCAGCACTGATATACGACATTTCATACACGTGCTTGTGTGCCTGCCCACAGGTGATCCGATGGCTCAACACAATACTACAATGTTCGTTATGAGAACGAGCAATGGAGCGGCCCTCGCACGAGTAGTCTTATAGTTCAAGATCATGGTTTGTATAATCAATACAAACATAATCGACGTATAATACAACATGGAGTATTTCCTATGATAGAATACAGGACAACGAGTTGAAGTATGAACATAGTACGATCCATCAATCAGAAAAGAAAGAAAACACAAAATAAAATAAAACCTCGTTTGTAAACTCTGTAGAGACTTTGATCATGCGCATGTGCGTTTGCACGTAAAGATAGGCAATGAACTACACGATGATGAACGCCGTTGTTATTTAATTATCTTCTGTCTTACCTCCAAGATGGTGGTATATCGAAGCGCCATACCACGCGCCCATCGTACACCATATATGTAACAGCAAATTGTCAATATAACTCGTACAGCATAAGCTTGTACAATGCCTGAACATTATACATTATGCACATGACTTGTATGGTACTACTTTTAATTTTCTAGTTATACTTCTCTGGAACTCCTAATCTATGGACAAGCGCCACTTCGGCGTCCCAGTACATTGGGAGTGCACACCATGGGTTCGGCATGCCAAGATTAGTCACAAAGATTCCAACAAACTATAAAATAACGTATAGATGAAAATATTTGTACACGAATAAATTGTTGCACATACACAACAATATGAAAATGAGCCAAAGCTTTGAGAAGGCGAACTCTGGAATATGCAGAGCAACGTGGACACTTGCGCAACCAGTATAACTGGCACTGTTAAAACTTGACACCAAATAGCTCGTGTATATATATATTAGTGCACAAATGAAATTTTGCTCAGAGTGAATATTCATGAGCATACCTGCGATTTTGCAGCCTTCGTTACGGCCTTGTGCATCTCATTTTCCGTCGAACAAGTATGTATGAGTGCTAATGACATGTTTCTTGCGCCCGTAATGCTAAGTTTTTGAAAATCCTATAATCAAACGCAGACTGTCTGTGTTTAGTTGACAAGGTCATGAAAGCTTTCAATATGTTGAGAAATGGGTGTATTACTTTGTAGTAAGTTTTCGTGCACAATGTTTATATACAAAACGTGTGCTATGGGTCTTTTTGCACTCATTGTGTGTGTGTGTACTATTTGAATATCACATACCGACCAATAGTTCTCGCATGTGACCAACTGATCGGCTACATCGTAGTAGCTGCTATGCGGTTCGCAACCTATATTGTATACACAAGTATGGAAACGGAATGAGTGTGTGTTGCGTTATGTATATTTTGAAATCGTATTGTATGAGTAAAACTTGCAAGCGTGGGGAATAACCTACGTAGAGTGTATTATACAGAGAATAGTACATTGAACGCGGACACCAGAGTGACCAGACAGCAGCATATCTACCCAAGATTCGACATTGTTGTAAAAACGTCCCTCTACTTCCAATATTGATCTCTTACTCTTATTACACTCAAATCGAACAATTTGTCTCCCCATGTAGGAATTCAACAAACGGGAAGTAATAATCATTCGAATGTAAACTTACACTAACACCAGGTCGGTTTGAGTATTACCTAGCCGCTATATACATGATCATGTGCGCAGCTGTGTTTTTAAGTATTGCACGAAAGATATGCATAGTTTACAAGTAGATACCTGTATTGAGTATTAGCCTTCTTTGGAACTCGTTCATATGGTTATGGACAGGCTCTACATAGTCTCTAACTTCTTTGTAGTACGATACAATGTGGTGCTGAGAGGACCCCTAGATTTACAAAATGTCAGTATACTTATTTGGTATCTTGTTGACTTGTTTGTAGATACATGTAATACATATAGCTGTGAGTGTACTAAGCGTCCAAGTATGAGAGTTTGCAGCACATTTGTGATACATCTTGCTTATATAAGTTCAAGTTTCTCCGTATATTCATGGTGTTCAAGAGATTTTTGAGTGTAAGCACTAGGAAACGTTTTGTTATAGCATGTTTTTGTTATATACGTATGTAGAGATATATGCAGGTCTGTATGTTTCTCTAAATAATGTTGCATACCTCGTCCAAAAATATTTCGGTAACACCGTACCATTCGCTGTACGACTTGATTTCCTCTTTCACTGCTATCTTGTCACGTTCTCCATATTGAGTGTGTACATACCCAAAGATCTAAACAATGTGTGTTATGTTAGCTAGCTTTGCGTACATTTTATCTCGTAATTTTGATTGCATATGTATGGAGAATCTTATATTACGCGTACGTAGTAGACTATGCTTTTGAGTATGGAGGAAAACCGGTCGATGTACGGTTTGTTTCAATGTGTAAATTAGGGTCTGTCAAAATAACGAGACGACCGCTATATCCCTTCCTATCTACACGCAGAACAAATTTCAATGCTTGCGAAGAAGAAGAAATTGCACGTTTGATACCTTAATCCCAGCCTCACGTAGCATAGCAACACCACTGATGTAATCTACACATTCCAATCACAAAATACCACACATCGCATACATACACGCGTGAAAGGGAAATTGTTATTGTCGAGTTCTGCTATGTATGCCTCTTGTGCACGCATCATAGACTGTATAAAATATTCATATTGTGAATAATGTAGGAGAGTAAATATAAAAACCAAAGACGTATTCTTAACCTAAACAAACGCAACCAAACCGACAATGCATACTGTAGGTACACTTGTTAATTTCAGCTTGCACAAATAAAACAGACACATGACCTTGCGCATACGTTGTGATAGCCCACGAAACTAAAGAACCAGTGAACCCACGCGCACACAGAGCATTATCTATCATTTTTACATATACCTGCGTTCGGTTTGTCTCCAGGTCCCGAACTGGGGTTTATAATCGCTACTATTTTGCAGAGCTTTGCTGATTGTACTAATCTATGCCATTCCGACCCCTCTTGTATACTAGGATATATATACAAAGGTACTACTATAGTAAGATCATACCCACCATGCGCTTTTTGTGATAGTTTCGACGATCTCTTGCGCTTCAAAAATTTCAACATTGTTTTTTGTACGTGAACTCGTATTGATTGCAGAGTTCTTGCCTAGATTCGACGGTACGGGTGCTTTTTGTGTCTCCGTAGTTACGTGTGTGTGTGCTTGTGAATGTGACTGGTTATAAATGCCGTGGTGACATATATGTATGCGTACTATATGCGTATATATATGCATATGCGTATGTGTGTACGGTATTTATGATATGTATTATATTTCCACGTTAGTTTGTTTCTTACAAACACACGTGATGCCGTTTTTGGCAATGATGAAAAGATAACCAGGCGACCATTACAGAATTAGCTCATGAGGTTACACAAACCAGTTCTAAATATAGCGCTCTGGAAGAAAAAGCAAGACTGTACATAACAACGCGTTCGATAATTTACCTCACTACACGCCTCCACATAAACAATAACCTCCGCAAAATCTATAGAAGTATTAAAAGTATTGTAGAAGTTTACATGATGCGGGAAAGCCCCCAAGCTGAAGGCTTCTTGAGCGAAAGACGAATGTTTAGTACTATGTTCAATGATATGGGTTAGGTACACCATTAGAAGACGATCGGCAATATAACATGTTTGCGTGGTTCACATATAGTCAATCAATGGATTATGCTCCTTACGGGACAATCTTGTCAAATTTGGCAACTGCAATCTATCTAAAGTATATATGTATGCTATATAGCCTACATACTTGGTCTTTCGTGGTTACTGTGAGGGGAAACTATTATGCAGTCACAAAAGTTTTCCATTAGTGCTAGAAATAGATGTTTCCCCGCTGAGACAACCTAAATTTTGTTGAAACAAAATGTGTATCTCCACGTAATTCTGCGTTCTTTCGTAGTTCGTCATATTATAGATGTGTTTGTATCTTCATCGCTTGTTTCATGGCTCGCTAATTGACACATCATGTCTATACATGGTATTGATTATCTTCTTCCCATTGTTTTGCTTGCACATACCGTAAGTGAAATACAAAGTAGGTCAAATATCACAAGAAAGATCAAGTCAAATATTCCTTTTTAGTTTTCAGTAACGAATATCGCGAGTATATGCAAGAAGGTAATAAACTCGCATATATAATTCGTCTTCAAACGTTATACACCTTCGTGCTATAATCTATACGCTACGATCATGTGCATACGATAACCAGTTTTACACTTTTAGCTGACATTGTAGATGTTCGTACACATTTCTATATATATTGATTCATTAAATAATACTCTGTCGAATTGAGTTTGTTAACAGGGTTGAATGAACAGCAAATTAAGGAAGCTTTCTGCCAAAGAAAAGATTGAGGTTAACTCCTTCTCTCACTGCGCGTGTACATCTGCAATTGTTTTTGCTGCTTTCGTGTTTTATGCCTTCTACATCGCTGAAGTAAATATGATTTCCTAAGGGTACATGTACATACCGAAGCATGCTACAGCAGTACACGTATTATGATTGTCGTACTGACTACACATCCACTGATTGGTCCTTGTGCTCTAAGTTTTCCAGTATTATGTGAGCCAATAAAAACAAACCTCTCGTTATAATATATACATGTTGAAGCAGAGCACACCCTGAGAATAAAAGTAAATCTCAAGTTTCTAAAGAGTTTCATTTGTATTGCTATCTTTCACCAATAATAAACCCTAGTGGATTAATGAATAAGAGTAAGCGTATATAGTTCTCGTTGTGCAATGAACAAACTTATGTTGTGCAGATCACTACTATTTAACGGTGTAGAAGAGAGGAAAAATGAACAATGCGGCCAAACACCCACAAAAGAACGAAGTACTCGCGAAGTAAGTACTCGCCCAGTGAGAATATGGCTTAGTCTCAATTATGTAGAGATTTTATATGCATTGTTTTCTTGGCAATTGAACTTGGCATACAAACTTGGGTTGATTGCATACCTGTCAATGAAACAGAACAGCATTGGTAATTCATAGTGCGTTGATTAGTCAGGATTCGATAGTACACCTTCTTTCAAGTATATCTAGCGTAGAGTATGAATATGAAGTTATTTCTGGATGCTTTCTCGGTATATTACCAGAATCGTGTAATATGTAAATGTCAGTGCCAACCTTTGGACTCTTTGAGGTTGTGCCAATTAAGTTCATGATTCCTGTGTTGAGACTACTAACGAGCATTTGATACCCTTGTCTTAACAAAAGTACTTCCTGCTCAGGATTTCAGTCCACGCGGTTTACCTGTATACATTGTGCGGAGAAGAGAAAATATTGGTCCTCGGAATATTCCTGTTGTGTAGATTTAGTATGCCGAAACATTGACTCCACCGACCGAAACGCTGTGCAGAAAACTTCACGTCAACTCCAATGAGCGAGCATCAAGCTCGCCAGTCTTATTCAATGACCGTATAAACATACAGTTCTACATTTTTTATATCAATATTGTTGCATGAAATATGGTGAGTAGACATAGCATTGTATGAGTGTTATTACGACAAAGTTTACTGGCCTTTGAAAGTACTTCGCTTGATTGAATCGTTTTCGTTAATAGCTATGATTTCTTAACCACCAGCACACGGAAATCCCCGATCAATAATAATTTGTCTACATCGAAAGTTTAGTGGTCTTTCGGATTTTCTCTATAAAGTGGAGTGGCAAAATATATATGTATATATTGAAAAATATTCGGTAGTACATGGATGTATCATTTCGTAACTTGACTTGCATGCTGAAAATATTCGATCGATTTATTTCAACTTGCTAGTTGTATTTTTTTGGAAGTTTTTTGTCGTTTATTAAATAGAACTAAGTGATAGGTGTTGGTAGTACTAATCTGTTTCCTACAAAGGTAAAAAAAAATCGCTGTACCAGTTGAATCGGTGGCATATTTTCCTGCAAGTTCCGCATGCTTTCAGCTTGCTATGCTTCGATTTATCGCACTACTTAACAAACATGGTTTGAATATACCCCTTCCAGCTATAGATCAGCACGAAGGGTACCCTTTCATCGACATGCTGCTAGACTTAATGAAAATTATTTATAGATGGGCTCAGTCCGTAAGATTGAGTTGCTTAACGAGGACAATGGTCTTGTTGAAGGAATATACCCCTGTAATGCAAATCAGTACGATATTGCCCAGCGTGAAGTTGAAACAAGGAACCTCGACTGGTAGTGATTGTTGTTCGTCACTACTATTTGACTCAACTGTGAACTACGCTGAAGTCGTGCAATGTGTCGAACGACTGGCATGGTATGAGAGGCGAAAGAATCGCTATGAATTTCTGTCCACAAATATCACTGTACTTAAAATATTAGGAACCTTGATTGTATATTATTTAACTGTCGCACAGACGAACGCGTTCAGTAAAATTTGTTAGTATGAGGATTTACTTGATTTCGCATGACAGTCCTTTTCATGAAGTTATACGTTGACCCAAACTTACACAACACAGTTTTTATCAAATGAGTAAACCTCTTTTTCACTAAATTAGAGGTAATTAGATTGACATCATTTCTTGGTGGTGACGAAACACCGATCGAGAAGTAATTATCGTCCACTGTTGAAATTGTCATTATAATACATTCACAGGACTGTAACCGCCCAATTTGCGAGCATCAGTAGCCTCTTGGTTGGTCATCGTGTGGTCTGTCAGTAGCTATATGAAATGCACTATTGTGAAGGCCTTCGTCACGCAAGACTGGGTAATCGAGAATAGACTAACCATAAAACTGCTGTAATTTTTGGGACGTGACAAATACCCACACGTCTGCCATCTATGTCGGCACTGCTGCGTGGTTTGGAGATGTGCATTTAGTATTGTAACCCACCAAGGCGCTAGTCTGACCTAAGTTACGATTCATCACTCATCACTGGGCATGGAAGGCGATTCTGTACTGATCGAGAATCTTGTCAATATGTTCTCTTCTGACTCGTGGTAAATTGCAATCAAGACTGTCACCATTTTGTAGCTTAAATACTACAATTGGAGTCAGCTGCAAGTAATTGTCTGATTGGTTAGTGAGTAGTGCACAATGGCAAAATAGAAAGACATTTATGCCGCTATAAAAAGGTGCTCAACTGCATGAAAGTTGACGCCTGAATCTATTCTTATCTAGAAGGCCACTATTGGATACAGAATAAAGTAAATCTCATCAGTTGAAGTTTGTCAGGGAATAGGTGGTGTGCAGAGAAAGGTAAAATACAACCGCGAGGTGCGGTATATGATCAGACATTGAATGTCATTTCTTTTGCCTTTTGGAGAAATGCTCAAGCGGAAATGTCTGACACACAGGATAGACCAACACTCTAATCGTTCCTCCAATGCCAATGATTGTGCTTGACATGTTACAAAAATTGTTGACATGTAAAATTGCTAGTAGACCAAGAGCCGACCGACACTTGCTTGTTCGACTAGCGTTTATATCATAATCAGTGACACCGATTCAACAATATATAGACACGAAAGAATGAAATAACTAGTCATTTTCTTTTCGGGTCACCCGCACTAGCAATGCGTTCTTCTGCGCAGAGATTATCATTTGCAAGCTACCGGGTCGGTTAATGTCGGATCATGATCCAATCCTATACTCTTACCTGTGCTGTATATATTCAATTCACTTGCTGTGAGCACTGGCACCGGCAAGGGACATCTGATGATAAGGCAAACATTTGCACCATCATCCTGAATGATTCATTCTAGCGAACTGTCCTACGTGACAGGAAATAACTAGTGGGATACTAGAGTACGACTATAGTGCCACGAACGTTGTGGGATAGAATGATGTTACGAGCTTTCATAACTTGAGACGTGGTCTCGTGGGTCCAAAACATGACAGGTAGATAACGTGATGTAGGTTTTTTATTCGAACATATACTACATAATAGTGAGTATGGACAATTCCTGTGCGTGAGCACTAAAAAGTCAAAAGGTAGATCCTGCACTCGATAATCTTGTTGTCTCGAACCAATGCAAGGTCTCAATGCAAGGTCTCATGCCAATTTAAAAACACGGATTATTATAGCATCTGTTCTTGGTAATCGCATGTTCAATTCTTCCCGACGATTAATGTCACATGCTGTTGCAACTCGTTTCACGTCTATTCACTCGTTTATCACTGGGTTCAAATAGATTATATTGCTATTCCTTTCGTAAAATTCGACAATTCAATCTACCTTCCTGTCTTGAGACACCCTACCTTGTTTAGTAACTGGACCCTACTTTCGATTTTGCATTCCAATGTTATCGTAGTCCAACAGAATCTATTTTTCATGCTTGTACATTTCTGTTTTGTTTGTTTGGCGTAGACAATCAAACAGCCTACTAAATCAATGCAATAAAATATTGGTTATGTGTTTTCACCACTGTGCAATCAAGTCTAGTCTGATTGAGGATCCTTGTCAAGTGATTGATCAGTAAATGAAAGAAAAATCTGACAACCTAAAGCAGGCTGAGGTCAAATTCAACTCGTAAAAAAACAATTTGGTATTAGGGTCTCTCTCCTTCAGCAGCAATCTTCTCGCAACCTAATCTTTAAGGTAGGTACATTATCTACAGATGCTCTTGATACTGGATCGGGATGATACATAGACCATCGAAATCAAGTACTCACAGAACTCTTTGACGGTAAGAGAAATATCATAGGTCGCAACTGTTTGGCGATTATGGACCCGCATTCAATGTATCTCCCTATTACGCGGTTTTCTTGATCATGCATACGAATATTGGAGTGTCCGTTTTGGACACGAGCAGATGTTGACAAACCGATTCTCAAATAAATAATAATCAACAGTATCATTTTTTAATTATACCATCATCCCGCTTACTTCATACCATGTAACCAGTCGTTGGTAGAGATAGAAAACATATTACGGGGATATAATGGGTATAATAGTATCTCCTTACGTCCTCGTTCTTTGTAGAGTTTAAAAGGATAGAAAATATTCGTACTAAAATGTACCCAACTATTTCACATATATAAAACTGCATGTTAATAAGCTAGAGCTACAAAGCAGCACGCAGCAAAGAAGAAGAAATCAAAATATACGATTTTTATTCGTGTCGAAAGGAGCCTTTGCTTATGCTCGTGTCTTCCGGTACATCACGCACAAACGAAGTTGAAACTATAGATCATCCCGATAATACCTTGAAGATTGTCGACGCGATGTTGATAGCGATACCCCTACGCTCTCACCCAGAATATACACCATACGCAATTCCTAAATACATATGTACTTACAACTCTCAAGGCCGGGTAGTAAAGTACCCAGACTGCTGCTCCACAAGCACACGGATTGTTTTTTTCTTAAATAAGACACGGAAACAAAATTTACATTCTTGATTTCATCACAATCAACAGCGATCACATCGTTTCCTTTGCGTGAGGGGAAGGGGAATCCAGTTTGGATGATTGTTGTGTCACTTGTTGTACTGGTGGTGGTGGGAGGGGTAGCTGTTGCTCAGCGGGGAGAGGAAGAGGTGGTAAAGGGAGTTGATGCTGAAGATGATGAGAGAGCTGCAAAGGAGGGGGTGCATAGAACTGCCCCGGCGGTGGGAGCTGATACATTGCCGCGGCTTGGGCAAACATCTCTGGGTTGATGCCGTGTAATACCATCTCTGGATCATACACCTGAGGAGGAGGCATAGAGTAGTATCCGTATATGGTCCCTGGTAACGGTGTTGGCATACCGCCCGAATGTAACCTCATCTGCGGGTTGAAGTAGCCACCATTGTTGCCTACACGTGGGATACCCACGTGACTGAACTTACATGCGCCACCAAATCGACATTTGTTTTGTCGCCAGAACGTACACACACCGTTGCTATTGTGATTCACGTATGAATGATTTCTTCGTAGGTTCCCACTGGCACTATTACCACCAAGTCCTTCATCTCCACGGTGATCTCTGTTGGTGTTATGACCCTGGTGAAAGTTTCCTGCATGACTCACAGACTGTCTGCCATTGTTTGAGTATGATACAGAGGAGAAAGCCTGGTTATGTACCGAGTTTACAAGCCGCTGCCCTTTGTTGTTGTGTGTTAAGACAACATCGTGAGAGAATCGACAAGAATCGAAGAATTTACACTTGCCTTGGAGAAAGAACCTAAATGTGTGCGCATAATCAAAGCTGAGTTGGAGGTACAGCAATTAAACTAAAACGACTCACGCAAGTGTATCAAAATAAGCTGTGTTTAGACAAGAGGCTTGATATCCACAATTCGAAATGGCATCAGTAGGATTATACCCACTATTCTCAAGGTTGTATCATAAACAGAGGAGAAAACGTGTGTTGTTTTAGACGCTCTATCAGACAATCATACCACTACAAGAGTCATCATAATACAATAGTCTCTAATACTAACATGCGTTACTTAACTGTGATGTGAACTTTTTGATCACCGGTACACAGCAATGAAAATCAAATATTCATCAATATACAAAAACACACGAAACTATAAAAAACACGACAAAACACATTAATAAATTCCGTTCATAGCGACCCCTCTTAATAAAAGCAAACCATATACAAATCGACCTCTATGTTACCTTCCAAAATAATGATAATGCCTGGAAAATGCTAATGAATAAAAAATGTAGGTTTGTACCTGCAAACATCTTTCTGCCGGATTCGGCGATGATGGTGTGAGCGTCGTTCCTGATTTGTGGGGGTGACTGGAACAGTAGAGTTATCCTCTTGAGAACCGTCAATACTTCCAATGCGCTCCTCCTCCCCGTCTTCTACTTTAAGTGCACTCTTCGTAAGAGGTACAGTCAAAGATACAGCTGCCAACGTTTCGGCTAGTATATCGCTCACCTCGTTGTCGGCAATATCAGCTCCGCTTGTACTCACAATCTGAGGTTCAGACGGGATAGACGAAGAGCTATCTTGCGCCTTAGCATGTATCTCGGGTGTACTAACGTAGTCTCTCTCCAAATGCTCGCTCGATTGGCCCTCGGACACACCAGAGGCAACCCCTGACGGCTGGGGAGAGTCCATAGTCCCGTTCACATTCACATCGACGATCCTGGCAGAAGGAATTACAGTAGTTGTTTGCTTGTTCTTACCACCTTTTCCGTGTTTCTTCTGCCTGGGTGGTTTGTCATTCACAAGTGGGGCGTGTTGCTTGGCTGAGGCCATGGTTGAGCTACTACGTGACACATCCATGGCTACTGCTTACTTCACAAACTCGACTAACCGACTACACAAATATATGAGTGCTATGGTCGTGCATAGACGTTCACAGACGGCACGCGTGAAATATCGGCAGGGATCCGAAGGAGCTATTGTAGTATAGCTTTGGGATTGAGGGGTGTGGGGGGGGTTGGGAGGGAGAGGGGGGAATAGATTAACGGGATGAGGAGAAACGCTTTTGTGTACCCTACCAGGCTTTGTCGCCTCACCTGCTAACCAGACACGGTAACCAAAATCTATTACTCTCCAATCATGAGACTATGACTATCGTACGCGGAAAGGAAGAACACGCGAATACCAGGTGACATGCAGGCAGATTATATATCCAAATAACGGTCGTCAAACGGCTCAATTTAGGTACCGCTTGAGGGCTGGACGAGGGAAAGCGAGAGGGCCGAAAAACAACTCGTACGACCAAGCTCTTAAAGCAAGGTATAGACCACACTTAAGAGACAAGCAGTTGCTTGAGCTAAGGGTGTGTGTGAGGAGGGGAGAGGGTGGAGAAGGGCTCCTTGAAGGTAAATATAGAATCTCTCTCGTGTATGTTATGTATGGGTAAAAGACAATAGTGAAAATGTTGGTACGTTCAGGTTGGGGAAGCCTAGCCTGTGGCGGTTTGTAGAATTGTCAGTTATAAATATCCTACTTTTATTTTTTTTGGTTTCCCATGATTGTTGTGGTCGCGGTGAGGGAGAGGGGGGGGGGGGGGGTATGTATGTATGTCTATGTGTATGTATATTTGAATATTTGTATGTGCGGTGACGGTACGGTCGTAGGGTTGGCGGTCAGGCTGATGGTAGCCGCGGGTGGTAGGGGTGTGGGGCCGGGCGGGGGTGGAAGACGGGGTGGGGGGCGGTGCTGAGGGCTAGTACTGTGCGCGGGTGGTGGTGGTGGGTTGTCTTACCCGCCCTGCTAATCCTCAACCGACCAGTGGCCAGTACCAAAAGTCTGAATCGTCATACAGGGCTATTTGGGTTGTCATACCTTCTTTGGCAAATGTAGCCATAGAGTTACGACTGAAGAGCTCATAGCTTACTTCTGTGGCTGGGTTATACGAAAGTGTAATGGCCTTATGCGATTGGCACGCAGAGTCCAGCATAAATTGAATGAACTATTTGACTATATTTATCCCAGGATTTCAAATATACTAAATGTTTTCTTCAAGCCCATATTGACTATTCAGATTGAAAGAATATATTCAGAACTGTAAATGTGAATAACTTATGCTCACTTCTCGGTTTTTAAACAACGTTTTTCAACTTTGGGTTAAACCTCGGTCTTTTAGTGGAGCGACGGGTTCGCCTCAGATGGCAGATGGCAGTTTCTGGTTTCATATTCTTTCTCCTCTACAG
The DNA here is from genome assembly GCA_033442365.1 of Creolimax fragrantissima. Taxonomy (NCBI): domain Eukaryota; class Ichthyosporea; order Ichthyophonida; genus Creolimax; species Creolimax fragrantissima. The sequence goes on from JAWQFL010000013.1 coordinate 1,031,459, forward strand.
AAACCAAACGCGCCCACGTGCTCTTCGTTTATACATTCAGCAGTACATAGATTATCACGTACTACTGGGATATAGACTCACATTTGGCCAATTTTTTACAATTACTTCATCGGAGGGAGTGTTGATTGTTGGTTTTGCTATCTGAAGTCCCTTTTTGACAAGCTTGAATTCTCGTCTCTTGCAAACTGTGAGTGTATTTAAGTACAAGACAAGAACAAGTATTGAAATAAAATGTGCTTGTAAATTGAAGACAAACTTGTAGTTTTCCCGACTGCTATACTCCACATTTTTTCTGGACGAGTTACTTTTCAGAGGAAGGGAAATGTAAGAGTGAAGGAAACGTAAATACGCATGTTGTGTTGGAACCAATCTCAAAGGGTTATTCATGATGGACATACATTGACAGCTCATGTTGCAGTGCACTCACTACGAGGGATTTTACTCCTTTAGTGTCGAAAACTGGGGCATAAAAATTGAGGTTAAAATCGAAAATTTGGATTTCACTACACAAAATACCCGTACAACCATCCTTGAGACAAATCAAATAACGAGAAGCTGTTTGCAGGTTACTTTTCGCTAGGAAACGCAGCATTGTAGCGAGCAAAGTTTAGACTGAAAAACGCCAAATTACAATCTGAACTGATTGTTTTGATTGTTTTCTGTGGCTCCCGCACAATGATCATGAAAGGTTGCCTGTTTAGTTCTATCATCACATCTCGCAAATTGTCCGTGGATCTCAACACTCACGATTGTGAACCCATTTTTATTTAATCTCCATAAGGGAAAACTCAACACATTGAATGAAAGGTCAGCGTCACATTAGAAATGTTAACAGGCTGATAGAATAGAATAGGTCCAGGACGGTAAACAGTACTGAGCAGTGCCTATAGTGAGTGCTGTTGAACGTGTTATTCTAATAAATGCTTCCCTTTCGTTGCAGTTGCTTACTTTTACAGCGATGTTTCAATTTCAATCTCGAATTAAACTAACAAGATTCTCAAAAATGCAGATAATACATCTATAGTGAACTTTTAAAAACTCGGATAGATGATTCATAAGGAGTTTCCAATTCACTGCAAAATAGTTGCTTGCATCTGCATTTCTATTTATATCCCAGAAAACAAAGAAAAGAAAAACTCGAACAAAAAAAATACATATCCACGTGTGAAATAGTGCTGATGCGGTTCAACCATACCGTTGTGTGTGATCCAAACTTTGTTCAAAGACATTAACTCCCTACAACTAAAGTACGTATGCATACATACATACAATACATATATATATAAAACTTGTCTGATATAGTTCTATAAAATAAATACAAGATGGGCAAGTCTGTAAGATCTAAGAAGATGCGCGCCAACCGCGCGCAACTGCGTATTCGTTACGCTCCTAGAGAGCTCGCCAAGCTTAAGGAGACTGTAAGTAAACTAGCTAGTATACGTCAAAATAATGTTTGTGTGTTGCACTTTGTTTGAAATCGGTTGATATTCTCTGAAATGTATGACACCTGTGTGAGCATAGGCGCGTACTTGAACTAACATTCGCTTGATTTTCAGTCGCCCCCCTCCCCCTGTCGTATGACAATCCCATTCTAAATTGCTATATATCCAGGTGAAAGCTCAATATTATAATGATCTGATCCTTTGTCTTCTTTGATTATTTTGATAATGTAGGTTGCAGCAGTGAACGCAGAATCTAAAGCCAATATCGAGGGTATTCAGAAAGCGCAAGAGCAGGAAGCCGTTGAAACTACCGAGTCTAAGGCAAACGCAATGGCGGTTGAAGTCGATGGAGAAGAACTTGAGAATTCGGAGACTAAGAGTCTGTTCCCAAACAAATCACAACGCAAGAAGAAAATGCGTTCCATTAAGATTAAGAAATTGTCTAAACGTGGTGTACGAAGCACTAAGCGGTTCAACTTGTAGAAACATACGGACGGTTGGTGCAATACGGTGTTGAGGATATCCTCCGCAGTTTCTGTATGCACGTCTGCTCTGGTAGGGTATGTTAAGAAATGGAGAAGGAGATAATACGTCTTGAGGGAGATTTAGACTTTTTTAATGTCTATCTGTCCTTCCTCGAGAAATGAAAGTGTATATAGCTACTAAGATACATAAAACGTTTCAGTTTATATTATTCTATACTAATGCCTGCCTGTTCTTACGTAAATCAGCCGGGAGGTGCAAATCTTATATTTAAAGCGGACAGTGTAGATATATGGATCGAGTTATAGTCACTGTTGCTTATCAAGTTTTAATTGTTTCGACGAACATATGCGAAGAAGAAAAATTCAATGCACCTAAGTATATTATTTGTCATCGACACATACTACGCACTAAGTATATGAGTTTTCGGATATTTGATTTATACATGAGATAAAAGGAAGGAAAACACGTCATCTATTTCTATATCACGTTGAAGTCGCAGCGCATTGGAGATGTTGAAATCATGTTTACCTTCCTCTGAGGAAAGAAAACGGAACACAGCAGATAACTATAATATTTCTCACAGAATATTGAGACAGAAATGTCAAATGTGACATATATTCATGTCACTTGTCTATGTAGTACGGGGGGAAGAGCGATTACACAAATACATGTACGACTTAATGCAAGGATTTCGGTTCCGGCATAGGCGAAAATACAAAATTTAATGGTACTAATTCATGATGCAAGAAAATGGTCTCGACAACTCAACTTTCCAAAGCAAATTCTATTCTTATATTGTAAGGAGTGCTATAAAACATTCATAATTCGTGTGTACATGCCACTTCTATTTTTTGTTGTTTAACTTTTCTGGTGGCAGCAACCAGTCACTCATCGACCCTGTAATTGTGTACTGTTTCATTTCACGTCGAGTGTATTCTGGTAATACCTCCTCCGCTTCGTCAGCAGATTTTAGTAGGTAAACAAACGCGTCCGTCCCGTATCCTGATAAAACAACACAGCATACAATGCGATCTTTGTATAAATAGAATGCATACTCTTGATTGCATTTCTAATGTAAACGTGATAAAAGATCGAATACGAATAGAGGACAAAATGGGAAACAATGTATACCTTCCATTGAGACAATCTTCAGTTCTCCTCCCATATAGCGTGCGTACTGTTAAATAAAACCGACGAGGACGAAATGAAAAAATGTATCACATTATTATACTTAAGAGTTTCAACGCTCCAATGAATCTGCAATTTACACAAGATGACACAGAAAAATAAAGAATGTTTCAATGCGTAATATTTACGTTGGTTGCTTGCTTACCAAGCGACTAATAGGCAATCCATAACCGAACCCAGCCAAAGGGGCATTGTTCATATCGGCACTAGTCATGTCATCTTCATCCATAGGCGTATCTGCGGTCGTGTACAAATACGTGAAGATTGACCCGATATCACTTCTTGAGATACCTCCACCCTCGTCCGAAATCTATGATATATAATTGTAGATGGGCGATGATAGTGCATCTATTAGGGTTTCCAATTATGGGGATGTAGCTAGCAATAACAAAAAGAATTACGTAGTAGTCTTTCATGCCCACCTGCAATTACACTTCCTTACATATGTACACAGTTACCTTGATAGTTAAGTCTTCCTGTCCATGTGTGAGGACAACTTTGATTGCCGGCAACGATCCAGAGTCTTTGTGTGTTTCTACGACTGCCCTCATGCTGTTCTGTTTGGTTCACATAGCAACGATTAAATTGTTTACGACTAAAATGGGGGTACGAAGTTGACAGTAGCATTTGTGAAAGTATAACAAATATGCACCGAACGAGATATTGTACCTTGAAAAGCTCGAACATAATGTGGTAGAGATGGGAGGGGATGTACGGAAACCGGAAATCGGGCGAAGCGGTGACAACGTTAACATCCGGTGACTCTGAGTAATATTGCTCACAACTGATTGATAGTCAACAGTATGTTGTGCAAATATTTAGTGGTCTGCTTTATAGGTCTTTCTATCGATACTTTAGAGATGTACGGAAGAGGGCAAAACCGATATTGGAGCTATGAGAAAACACATTTCGTTGAATAAATATATGAAAATGTCAATACTGCGTGTAATTGTACATGCTAACGCTACTTGCAATAATATGCCATCTATCTGTGCAAGCATGCATATATGTGTGTATGTATCGATATAGATGGATGTATGTGTGTGTGTGTACGAACAGATGTGTGAGTTGGCGGTGTGTGTGCAAAACGAGTGAGTTTAGGTTAGTGGCTTTGTACATACAGAAATTTGGCGTTGTCCGCAGCATCTTTGATAACATGAGCTACGTTACATTTTATGTCAATTCCTGAAAAGTTCTCTGGTTGAGTTAGGTGTTTCGTTCCAAAATTCTCTACGTGCATGCCTGTCAAAATCATCTGTGACATGAATGTGTAGAATGAATGTATGTTTGGCTACATAAAATTACTTGTATATTTCTACAAGTGGGCACAACGAACACGTCGACTATATATACCATTCCAATACGACTCATGTAGATACGATCCAAAAAGTATTGTACAGGTTTGACCATCTTTTCGAAGTTGTCCTTTCCGGCACCCCTTTTTTTCAGCATCATTACACCTTCAGCAATTTTTGGAACAACAGGTGCATGCCTCTGCATGCATGTCTTCATTACTAGTACAAATTCCTGTACATACGTCAACGTTTGTGATTGTTTTAATTTTTGCAAAGATAGAGTTAATAAACAAAAAATTGAGGAAGAGTAGGGGACGATCTTTGGGCTTGGCCAAATTCCACATCACGATAAGTAAACAATCGATCGGGGGAAATGCGACAATACAAACAGTCAAGTATGCACATACCTTGAACGCCACCTTCTGGGCATTGATGTCACTTTGGAGAGTATGGATAGGGGGCACTGACACTACATCCTTGAACGAGAAAAAGTAGAGCCTACGTACGTCCTGTACCTGCTTACTCTTAAGCAACACATCTGGTAGATTGTCAATTTCTTTCAGCATGTGAGCATACCGAATAGGTAGCTCTGTACGAAGAAATTCGTATGATTTCGCTTCATCAGCATCGACGTCTGCAGAATAGCCGAAAAGATGCACAGGTATGATGAGTACATAAGTTGAAACTAGAAGCTCATCAGTAATTGAACGCTGAGGATATCAATAATATTTTGCAACTAGATTATAACTTCAACACGTCGGTATAAAGGCATAACCGTATGGAAATCAGAATTTGGCTCAGTGATTAATAGCGATTCTCATCATTGACAATTCAAAGCATGTCATATTATTAGCGGTGCATGCGTACTACAATTGGAGTACTAACTAACAGATTAATCACTTACTAAACTGTGCCAACTGCTGCAAAGAGACGGAGGTCTGTTTGAAGTTCGCAAACTTTTCCAGCATCTGAACGTGCTCCTCATCTGCATTGCGATTAGTTACATAGCTCCTACTCACTGAAACACCTGTGAACAGTCCGCACGAAACCCCACTGCTAGTGCTACACCATTGAGTATATGTTCTTGTAGGTATTTGCTGATGTTTTAAATTGTTTACTGTGAATTTATAGTTATGTGCGCCCCGTGATACTGTAGCGCCGGGCACTTTCATACGACCGCAACGATGTCCCATGCGCGTCGCTATGCTCTGTATGGAGTCAACACACACCATGGCAACGAAACTCGAGGGTATTATTATTGAGAAAATGTACACCAAAATGAAGTTGATGCGGAAAGCAGGATATACGCCGCTTTTATATCATATATACGAAAAACACGCAAGAACTTGCTATGCAAGAAACTCCACTGCGTGGTACATGTACGAACATGCACGGATACTTCATTGTCGATGTGTATATACCCAAGTTGTTATTGTTGGTACGTATAACGTAGATGCGTAATGTAAAGAATCAAAAAGTCCTACTTTACATGATTCGCATCTTGTACGAGGAAAACACTATTGAAGCGGAAGGCACTTCTTTCAATTCTTGAAAATACGTTTTACGTATTCATTTCTTCTGGAAAAGAAGATAATTCCAAATTCTATAGAAGTAAAATGATTCGGTGATGGCTGTGCGAGTTGTTGTAACCATAACAAAAACACGACACACCAATGGTACCATGTTTCGCAACTTAGCAGTGTACATTCTAAATAACGATAGTATATAGTACACAATCACAAGGTTCAGCGAATAATTGTATATAGACATCATTGAGTGTAGGGTTTACACATCTGGATTACAACTGAGCATGTAGATGCTTCTGGAGTTGTAGTAGGCACCGCATTCTGTAACATGATATTCTAATACTTGTATTCATTACAACTTTATGTAATAGTTTCAATTTTATCGCCTCGTCGTGTATGTGTTGGTGCTAGTAGTTTGTTAATTACGATCGGGGTGTTTGGTTTCTTTTCTCTTCAAGGACAAATGACTCGATCTCCCAATAATTGCAGATGCCAAGTGTTACTATTACTTTAGTGCAGCGTCTTCTCGACATGCCTTTTCAATGCTGTAATGTACTGTGAAACTCTGCTTACTGAACTAATTGTGTTTCTAAGTATATTATGTCAGCCTTTACAAATAACCACCGGTTTTGTAGGATCTTCGTGCAGAATTAGCTTTCTCTTCCCGCTCAGATAAGCATAACATAACGAAAACGCCTATTGATCTGTAGCAAAATTGTGTGAACGTACTAAAATGTTTTAGCATACTTGGAACATAGAAAGCACGCATGCCTTTGTTGTGTTTGAACCTCCCAGTGAATCGCCAAAATAGCAAGATGAGTATTTGAGGAAAGAAACTAGATTGAAAACAATATGTCTTACAATATGCCTGCGTATATTATCAACTTACACAATTGCAGCGGCGATGGCGGTCCCCGTACCCCAAGATAGTTGACATCTTCCGATATCATAGGAAGAGCTGTCGCCGCATACCTAAATATGGATAACAGTAATAGAATAAATATTGCCGTGAAATATAACCACTTGGCGCAAAGCAAATGAATGGGTACTATTGGAATTCGATTGATTGTTTGGTGAGACTGGAACTGCGTATGCAAGAATCTTAAACATCAATGTCTTATCACCAAAAGGGGACTGGGAATATGCACAAACAACATTTTGATATATATATATATATATGCACGTTCATTCTCATATACGTACTCCCATCATGAGAAATTCGTTCTACCACTTGTCCTTACATTTATCTCGGTTTTCGATCCGGTTGTCAAGCTATTGTTGGTAAAAGTTCCCCCAAAACCACCCGGAAATACAAACAGTGCAGCAACGAAGCACAGCACTGCAATAAGCGCAGATGATGCACTAAGCCTGTCAGTTTGTTTGTAAACGGAAATAGCGGCTAGAATGCATACGAACACCATCGTTCCAGAACCACTAGCTAACAAAAAGGATGTGATAAAAAAAGTGATGTCCGGAAAATCGTCACCGATATCATTCCCGTATGTACGGCACTCGTCGTCCAAGGTTACGTTAAGCGATGTTTCGTTAATGTTGTGAATCTAAGATATATTGGTAAAACTAGTGTAAGCGCAGTTAATCATAAATAGAAGAGACAAGTACATGTAATAGTAGTATCATTGAGAACGGAATGTGTATAGGTTTAGTTAAGTGTACATAGTTACTTAGTCTACGTTTATAGTATATACAATTAGATATGCGGTAAGCGAATGAGGAACAATTGTAATACGACCCCTGTATTTGTGTATGTGATTGAGGAGCATTGTGGATATATGCCACTGGCGTGTATGTTATAACTATATTACTTGTCCTTTTCTTTATGGTATTATAGGCGATATACGTGTACGATAAATATTTTTATAATCCTAAACCCTACCGTGTTGTGTATGTGTAGTACGATGGGAAGATTTGCCTTAATTTGTGTTCATGAATGTTTGAGTGAGGAAATAGTGAAGTATATGAACCTGTGCAAAGTGTATGATTTTCCACAATTACTTTCTACAAACCACTACACAAGATGTATTTTCAAGCTATACTACCAAATTATTCTTTGATGGTTGTAGTATATGATGAATATCAACGCTAGTTCTAGTTTCATTGAATTGTCAAGGAAATAAATATATATACAATTCTGCTCAGCGGTGATTGTTTAAGTTTGCAAAAACTCATAAAATTGTAGGCACTGACAGAAAAACGGTATAGTTCCTATAGTACATGTATAACACAGTAATAAACTAGTATCTACATAATACTATATAATTCATACCGTATAGCATGTTCGCAATGGCCCAAAAGCAAACTTGGAAATTTCGGGGTTAAATGCAGTGACACTGACATCATTTGTAATCCAACTTGTCGATAATAGACTAGTCAAACCCAATATAAGCGTTATTACAGCCAATACAACAGCCAACGTTCGGAATTTATTCCATCCATATTGTGCCTCTATTCTCTTCATGATGAGATGTATACTTCGAAGCCAATCTAGAGCTTCAGATAGCTTTAAAATGGAAAGGTAAGATGTTGTTAACGATCGCACATCAGATTGCGATTATAACAATAAACCACAGCAATTTATAACTAGATATATACGTAGATGTAGTACGAAACTGTTGTTGATCCACGACTGACGAAGTCTGTCTGTAGGGTAAGGAAAACGTGCGGGCCAGATGGATGGTCGCATGGCAAAAAAGGCGTAATCGTCCAATCAGTGTACTGTCAAATGTTGTTGCGTTACCCGTTACGTTACACTTGACACTACTTGTCATGCAACAAGGTCCAAATACATGCTACACCCAAGATAATAAATGAATGGGCTGGCGTACTATATTCAATTTCTCAGCAGCATCAGTAGTGATTCTTCACGACTGTTTTTTTTATATCTAACGGAGTGTTTCATGAGAATCTGGAGTCTCAGGATTTAAATTAAATTGGACAAGGATGTAGGACCTTCGTCACAGATAATAGATACGTTACGTGGATTGGAAAATTGAAGACATTGAAGTGAAACGAGTGAAGCAAGCCAGGATTGTGTTCTTAACAATGAAATACTTAGCTCGTGATATTCTTATGAGAATCCTGTATGTATTCTTTGCAAACGGTGTGGCAATGATTAAGCAATAAAGTATCGGACAAGTACGTCAGATTGTTTGTCGGGTCATGCTCCCTCTTGCATCTCGCACGTCTATCACTAGTTAGTTTTCATACCCGTCCGCAAAAACGGACAACCCAAACTATATACTGAAAGAAAAGGAATAAACAGAACATCTCGAGCGAGTTTTTTTGAAAGATTTGTTGTGAATTATGCAAATCCTTTTCTCGTTGGAGGATATACTATTAAGTTTTAATTCTTACCTTGAAGGAAAAGGTAGGTTTATTTTTGTGCTATTGCCACACTATATCACAGTTGGCGAGTAGGCTATAATACCAGCACAGTTGTTGCCTTAAACTGTTTATATACTATATCTACATAAATATCTATATTGATGTATGCATGTTACTCTGGGGTCGATATCTTTCCACTAGCTTCATCGTAAGAAAGTATGTGGCCTTTGAGGATGTCGTCATGGGAAACGCCAGTTCGAATGTCCTTGATCTAAGTATCATAATAAGCTATACGTTAACAATAGGTGACCGGATGACGAAAATTTCGCAGCTTGTACAATAAAATATAATATATAAGTGTCGGCGAGGGTCTTGTACGGTGCATTTTGTGCGAGCACGTGTGAATGTGGATTAGGTGCCCGGAAAATAGAAATGACCAAACTATCCAAGTTACTGTTAAGTAGTAAAGAGTTATTTTGTATGTATACAGGATCAGATATGAGCATATATGGTAGTGTGTAAACATACGTCTGCTCGTAGGTTTATTTCTCGTTGTCTAATGTTGGCCGGCCGAGTTGCAACAGTCAAGATGCCCTGCGAAGGGTAATGGAAAGGTGTTAATATAAAGCCTGTCTTACATGGTATTTTCTCTTCTCGTAACAAACATACTAACACAGATCGGTGTACGCATTTAGGCTGTACTTCTTTGAGCGATATGACTAGTCTTAGTTTGTACTAAGTGTTTATACTGTATGCAATCCTTGACACACAAGATAGATAAACGCGCGCCACACAGAACTTATCACACAAATATATTCATCGACTATTTACCAATCCTTGGAGCATTTCCAACATATCCGTGACGTCACTGTTCGACACAGGGGCGCCAATATGTTCCCGACACCATGAGGCGTACTGTTCATGTAGCTGTAACGAGATAAGGGAAATAGCAAAGGGGACTAAGTTAAAGGTCACACATATCGAGAGAGGCTAAAAACCGTCGTGCCAGCATTGCGTCTGTTTGTTTGAGTGTACGAGTTTTTGTTCATTTATATACTTGTGCGGGCTTGGACCTTTAACACAATCCTGAAAAATGCACCAAGATAAGCAAGAAGTCAGTAGCGCATAGTTGGTAAACGTAAATACCTTGCCCACGGTCATCCGCTTCGCTTTGCTTGAGACGTTTTCAATGAGAAATGTGGTATACACTAATAGAATAATCATATGATGAAGGGGCAATCCCTTCGGAAAATGAAAGCGCTGTGTAAGTATAGCTTGCATATAGTTGTAACATAAAAATTGTTTTATTCTACACGACAGCAAACAAACACTCACGATAAATTTTTCAATACATTGACTCTGCGACTATGGTCTTGGTACTCAAACATTCAAAGCTGCAAGCTATACTATTGCATGTAATTTCATCTTAAAGCTATCGTCTTAATGAATGAAAGCTCACCGACTTTGAATATAAACATATATCTTTGAGTGCACACATGTACTTGCATGTAACACATACGTCCATATACTTGTACAAACCTTCACTTTCGTCACTACGGCGGAGTTATTAAGGCCCTTGAACACCGCTAAAACATGAGCAACTGATACTTTTATGGTAGTCTGCGACTTTCCGTCGGCAGGCTTTACCTGTTCAGCTGCAATGCCCACTGCTTTCCTCAATACATCTAGTGCTTGACGAATGTCACCAGAAGTAGCTGATACCTTACGCGCACATAACTCAACAGCAGCTGGATATATATGAGAGGATGATTAGTAAACGTGTGTGCACCTATTGCATGTGACAGGATATTGTGTATTTGATGGTGCAATGTGTGTAATGACTTGACGAACGTTGGACACACGTATATTCAAACACACGAACGAATCATCCAACAAATAACAAGATTTATAGATATATGCATACGAAAATCATCGCAGACTTACTCTGGTCAGCTATCACACCCTTTTCTGTGTAGTTTTCTGAGGCACTGGAAATACGACCTTGCAGGATGGCGACAATCTCAGATTTTGTGTAGGGGTTAAATGTTATTGACAACGGTTCACCTGGGTACATGATGAAGTGTACGAGTCTGCGAGTATGAGCATGCGATAGAAAAGTTGAATGTACATGTGCGACTACGTACGAATCATTGACTACGAGAGCAAAGTACGACAACCTCGGGCTGTGCGTATGAACAAACAGAGTCTTGAGGATTCCTCTGTATGCGGGTAAAGAATTATACACACGCTAATGAATGCATACTCACATGATTTTGCTCTCAAGCGAGGTAACAGTCGGTCAGTTAAATCTAATGTGTTGGCGATTCCGATAAGAATAAGTCGTGAGTACTTGAGTTTTGGAAGTTCAAACAAATGGTACAGAACGCTTTTGTCCTTCGTAGACAACGCATCCACTTCGTCCAAAATCACGGTTCTGCACAAGTATGTAGCAGATATATGTATGTTTGTGTCTGCATTTGGACGTTCGTGCGTGTATATGACTGTTGGTGCCAATAGTACAAATTGCATGCATTGTCCGCACACTGCGTCACTGAATGATAGTAAGAACAACAGCAACTCACACTACGGCCTTGAATGAATGCGCTCATTTGATATCCTTCTACTTCAACACACGCTGTTCTCCGTACCACACACATAGCAGGTATAAAATGACTTACACCATAGGTAAGGCGTATAACTCATCCGAGTCAAGACACAGCTCACTCTCTACAGCTTCAGACGAGGTACTTTGCGAGACAACACCGCCCGTTAATTGGGTATATATCTCCGTATATATCGCACGAGGCGTTATTACGGACATACAGTTGATCTTCACAACTGGCATCTGTTTCTTCGCCTGCACCTGCGTGTATATATAATACGTATGTCAAATTTTGTGAAAGGCACTGCCTATAGTAGTATCCCTGGTTAAATATATCCATCTTCGAAAATACCGTGCGAGACTTTAGTTGCAGACGTGCAATTTATGTTCTTAACTTTTATTGTCCCTAACGATGTGTGTGTGAATGTTCGTATGCATACGTTTGCGCATTTGTGGCATTGTCCAAGTACGTGTATAAGCAGTACGTACAGTGATGCTTTATTATGTTTCTGCGCAATTTTATTGTGACTAGCATATACATACATACATGAACGAATACATATATATGTAGACAGGTGTACCTTATTTTCTTTTTCAATCTGACGTATTTCTTTTTCTACCATATCCACAGTAGCGGTTTTACCCGTGCCAGGACTACCAGATATGTATAATGATCCTGCTTGGCTGTTCAAGTAACAGTCTTTCCAGAAACTTTGTACAAATTTAAATTCCTTTTGTCTGCCTATTAACTCGTCCGGTATAGCAGCAGAATGAAGACAACTTTTCATTGCCTTCACAATATCTGCGTGTACATACATACGAGTACAAACAGTTTAATATGTGTGAGTGCGTGTAGGAAACTGTTTCATAACGTGCAGTTTAGTTGGCTGCCTAATAACTGGTGAAGTATTCACAAAGAAGGAAGACATTTTTTCTTTCTGAATCATCATGTGTGTGAGTCTAAATGAGCCAGGGTATTAAATAGTTCCTTTCGGTAGTGCACAATTTCATCAGGTATAGGGGCAGAATTACGTTTTTCTCCAAAAGCATGTATGTCTGTAAGTGATTAATATATGCGTTTCTGTTGGTACGTATTTAGGCGGTTCCCACTACAAATAAATTAACCTTCTTTTTCTGTAGTAACATGTCCAGCCGCATCGGCTACGACAGGTTCCTCCATATGCACATCAAAGAGACATTTCTCACTCTCATTTGTGTTTCCACCCGTCTCTCGAAAACTCCCCATCATGACCTTAATTTTCTTAGATTTCTTAGAGATAAGCGCTTGCGTGTTATCATTGTCGTGACTGCGGTGCAATGGTGGTCGCCCACGTTTTTTAGGTGCTGCTCTGATGGGCGATGCATGGTATTTGCCTTCTGAAAGTTTAATGGTGGTGGATATTCGTGCATGATTAGTTTGAAGTGCATAATATTGTGAGTATATTACCGGCGGTGTTGAGATGCGCCCAAGCGCAAAAAAATGATATTCTTTAAAATTATATAGGTACGAATGCATTTTGAGTCTGAAATATACAAAACGTGATGGGAAGTTCAATAGCGCAATGAGATGGAGAGACCATGACTGTCCATATGGCAATCGTGTACAGTCTATTCATTGTGGCAGTAGTACGGATTTGTGTAACTGGAAAACGCGGCATGGTAAGAAACCGTGTGCATGTGCAAGAGTGTGGGGAAGACCTTGTACTAGTAGGTTATCAACTATGAACAATATGAGCTTACCCATTTTCTTAGAGAACGATGTTAGCTGGTTCTCCGATTTAGGATAATTTTCGTTATTTATGTTTGTGTTGTCCGAATTGCTTCGTGTATTTCTCGCAACACGAGTGCGTTCGGCTGCAGCACTCATGAGTGGGTATATGTATGTATGTGTAATGTATTTTTGATGTATATATGTGTATATACAAGTATACATTTATGTATATTTATTATTTCATGTGGTTGTATTTACAGAGGATAAGTAGTGAAGAGATTAAGACGCATGCCCATTGGGTGGGCCTCACAAGGCGCATAGAATCTATTGGAGGCTGAATAGGCAAGGCGGGAACATCCAAATATACCACATTGTAGTTTAATTGATCATGACGGACTAAAGCTCTTTATATTGCAATTGTGCGTATACATATGTACTTCGTTCACGTAACTGTGTGTATACATATGTACTTTATTCACGCGCATTGTATTTAGGTTTGGCCCATAACGTTGTTGTCGATACGCGCTGTTAAGCAAGCTGGTGAAGTAAATATAAGCATCTACTACGTAGAATATTTAATGACAGCTGCATGCTTCATTTGCGATGAAGGCGTTGAGTATCTGACATTTAAGAAGTAAGGGTCTAGTTCAACAATATTGGTACGTACACTCATTCATACAGTTAGAGCAACTTTACCAAAAGGATGCAAAGTAACTTATGTCATCAAACACAATTGCTCATTGCTGATAGCCCCAGTCAACAGACACATTCATACAAACTTCTATACGTCTGGAACTGAAGGTAGTTTATAGGATGTTATTTTCAGTATGGGTTTAACGTTACGGTGTCGGAAATTTGAGCTGTTATCTATTTCTGTAGTGTGCATGTCACATGTGCACTGTTTGGGTGCAGAGATCGTTACAGAACACATCTCTTAGGAACTAAACTACTGAATTATATCATGTTCAGTGTGAAAAACTGACGATCTATCAAACAGAAGGCGCCGAGGATCCCGCCTTATAGTTTTGTATTTGTTTATCATGTGCCGGTTGGCCACAAGCACACCATAGCGTATATCAATTATTCCATTGTTTTCTGTTCGTCCGTAGTAGTAATTCTTGACTTGTTTATTACGATATTCACTTGTGGAGAGATCACTTTCTGGTAATCAATTCCAAACTTGACCTTTTGAATTACTCGTGTACCTATAATTTATCGTTGTAATAATGAGCTGTAGCATTAAATTTCCGAGATTTATGATTACAGTTTGAATTTCATGAAGTATCCTGCCAACGGTGCGTCCAACGATGCGATCTTCACTCTTATGTTCGCGTCCTTTCACTTCCTTCTTGATCAAATCCCAAAGCAGAGTGACCATGAGCAGAACAGGAGGTACTGCTCAAGCATTTGTTTGTTGCTCTGCCCCCATTGCCTATAGATGTACAATGAAAGCCGGATCTAAACTTGTGAATGAAATACACGGTATTTAATTTTAGATTCGTTATGTACAATGAAAATATCTTTATACTTCTGTACGGCTTTTTTCATGAACCTGCGTCGCCAATTAATGAAATACCAATTATCGTGCACGAATTCCTATAGGAACGAACTCATGGTGCAAGTTTATTTAGTACTTTACTTGTCACCAACTAACTTGCTCGTGCGTATGTGCATACGTTTTGTCTGTTGTACAAGCTAAATGCAGAAAAGTACACATTAAAATTTTATACTACAGATAATTCTAAACATGGATTTGATCCAAAATCTATTTCATCATTCTCATCGAGGTGGGATCATCATTCTCAAAGGCATTGCATCCTGATGTGACTTTGATGTGGTTAAGCACATAGTGTAGTTGCTTTGCGTGGAGAATTCAGACAATGAGCGAAATCTTCCACCATCGGTCTTCTCTTTCTCGGGTGGACCCTCTAAGACCGATATATCTCCGTTCTCGCTCTATAGCAACACAAAATATATGATTACACGTAATATTAGTAAAGGCAATCAATGATGAGTATAAATTATTATCCACGCACATGTTATGTATGCTGGGTTCATGTGCAGGACAGTGTCAAACTCGATGGAATATGTGTCTAATAAGTATGGGAGTGCAGATCAACAAAGTCAAGCTTATAATCAGAGTGAGTTGTTTCAAGTATACATACAAACCAAAAGCGACCCAAAATAATCGAATGGCCTATATTGGAAGCAAGCAGGGATTTGGCGGAGCGATTTTAATTGCACAGTTTAGAAACATGCACGCAAGCACAAATCTAGAATCTGCACCCATTTGACAAATAGTAACTTGCACTGGTACATTATCGTAAAGTTGCTGGAATAGTTTGCATGCGATGAAGTGTACGACTGCACTACACTATCAGACAACAGGAGAATTGAAAGAACTATGAACAAGTGACACAAGCGAACCAGAAACAACATAGTATCCCATAACAACTCCACCCCCACACACAACTACAAGTATATAGAGCTCTCACCTTTAATGTAGCTTGCCTTGGGCAATGCGGAAGGAATAGGACGCCAAGGTCACTCATAAGCTGTCCAAACTTTGGCCTTGAGTAAGGGTTCGTTTTCCAACTGTGTAGCATCATTTCGTATGCTTCCTACAATATTGTAGACCAGGTAGAATGTGTTCTCTATTTAGATAGTACCCGACAGAAACATTTCACAACGAACAAAGGATAGTATTACAGTCTCAACATACACATTATATGTGTAGTCTCGTAGTACAATGTAACAATAGCAGTCAGGAAACAACAGTAATTTGTTTATTATAAACATTATATACCACTACAAAACAGAATTGGCACGTACCAGGATACAAAACACGCGGCAAGTATACAAGCAGGATCAGAAAAAGAATATAATTGAATATGGTATTGAAGAAAATAAAACAACAAGTCACATAAAGAACTTTCTGTACACAGTACCTTCGGACAATTCTCGGGCTGCATCAGGTGATTGCCTTCTTTGAGGTACTCCACAATCTGAAATAAATTCATATCTTTGTAGGGAATATTCTGGGCATTGTCAAAAATTTCCCACATCGTCACACCAAAACTCCAGACATCACTGGCACTAGAGAATTTATTCTGTTTTAACCGTGAAAATAAGTTAAAAATCATTGTATGGAGATATCAAGGTTTTTTTCTGAGGGGGTTCAATACATGTGCGTGAATGAATACACGAAAGAATACACCCCAGAGAGACACATCAATATAGGCAACTAATAACCTGTATGTCGGTCTACGCTTGTGTCCGTTCATGTGTGGGGATGTATATAGTAAATCAATCAATACGTACGGATACGTGCAGACTGACATACCTCTAACAAGCCTTCAAGAGAGGTCCAGCGTGCGGGCACTTGCCCTGTGTCAGACATAACATAGTAGCCATTGTTTTCCTCCACAGCTCGTGACAATCCAAAATCAGCCACTTTCAGAGCAGGGAATCCAAACGTCGACTGAGGAACAAAGAGCAGTGACTTTAAAAGTGTTGTAGGAGAACAGGGTAGTCATGATATATGTAGTGATGGGTATAAAAGAGGAGGAATACTGACACGTACCGAACTAGGGAGACTTAGCATGCAATTACGTGTGGCTAAATCACGGTGACAGACGCCCATCCGTTGCAGGTAATTCATCCCACGCGCGATTTGAAACGCAAAGAAGTACCTTTCTGCGACAGTCACACGACTCTCCCGCTCGTCTCTATTGAAATTATACATGCAATCAATATCGTGGGGAAAGTATAAAGAAAACAATCGCATTTGTTTTATGAGGGCAGGCCTTTAACTAAAGGTTCTACTTCCGCATATATATAACTAGTTGTACACTAACATGTACGAGTGCATTCAAAATTGAAAACATACACACGCATATATACCTCACTCACACAGAAGCCAGTAGAACTTGCATTGTATTTGCTATGCAATGTTATACTATTGCTACAAACGTGCAAACAACGCAGCAAGTGTATTCCATGCATACACCTATAGATGTCGAGACGAATGTGCACACACGCATATATACGTGTGGGGTGAGAAGGAAAATATCTTTGCACTTACTGTGTAGAGAGATATGTTCGTAAATCACCCATGGTCATTATATCTAATATAATAGAAACAGGGGGTCCTTCGACAATCCCTATGCAGCCCATAACGTTGGGATGATTCATTCTTCTCATCAATGTCTGTGTCAAGTAAAATAACAAAAATGACCAATGATTACGTACCATATATATACTATATAAATATGTGTGCTTCCGACAAGTGCTTCGGGTTGGATTTTTGTATGTATACGTATTTCCGAAGGGAACTTACAATTTGAACGTGCAAACACGTGTACGTGTGAGCAAGAGACGTATTGTGTGTATTACTGAGAAGTGCATATATTACAACGATTACAAGGGCATACAGCTTCCAGTAGAAACTCTTCAATGCGGTTATGATTCTTCTCTGCAGACCCAGTTATGACGACGTCGACAACATCACCCGCACTTTCATTCGAACTTCCACATCCACTGCCACTCCCGTTCCGACTCACATCAATTCCTATACACCCAATCGCATCCGCATCGGGGTTTTTTGCTTTGAGTTCTTTCACAGCCACAGGTGACTCCTTCTTAGTGTCTTCGTCTTTTAAGATACCACTATACACAACACCAAAGTTACCAACACCGATGACACCAAGCTTGAGGATAGACGTCGAAGGCACTGGGCCTTCCCTTGCTCTCATTTTCTCGCGCACGAATATCGATGACGGTGAGTTGATATCTGTGTATAGTTTGTGTTTTTGTATCGGAATACATACCCGCGAAGGTCACGCGAATGGTAAGTAGTGTGATCATCCAATGTGAGTAGTGCGAGGGTGCCTGTGGTAAGTATGCTCGGTATATACACACGTACACCTGTACACGTACATAAAGCAAATTTGTATACGTATACACAAGTGTTTGAACATGTATTGGAATATACTTCGAAGAAGCATCAATAACTGCGGTAATAGCAATATTCAGCTCCCGTGACCAAGTAATAACATTATCACTATTATGCCACTATAGCGCACATCATACTATACGAGAATCCCGCGGATCAATGTTCCCAATAAACATTAACATAAGATACACGCATACACTCACAGTGTATCAGCATGCACAGATAAACATACGTCGAACAAATTCGTTTGACAAATGTCGTGATGCCAATATTCTCTCCTCATCCTTTTCATTCTTCTCACGTCCACTACATCTTGTCCATCCGTAGTAAACAACTGTCCACCCCAACATCAACATTAGCAGCACCAAAATGGTAGCTCCTACTGCAACACCCACTAATGCCCCAGTGGACCATGTAGTGGATTGACTATTCACACATCGGTACTTTTCGTCGCTCGAACTATCCAATATGCACGTGGTGGGAGGTGCACATGGATTAAGCTGTCCACAACCACGTGAAGGTATCAGTGAGCGAATGTTATCATCGGTGATGGTGTATTAACGAAGTATATATATATACATATATATATACGCGAGTATCGCATGTATCATGTGTTGTATAGAATAAAGAAAGGTATGAGTTAGTGTACTGTTTGTGCCTGTTTCGCGACGCAAAGTGAAAGCATAAGACAAAAGAAAGAGTTCAGTAAATTTATAAACATCAGTGGGTGGCATCGGACATATCTGTATTACATGGGCACTAACACATACCTCGCAGTAATCCAGGTAGCATTCAATAACTATGTCACCATTTTCACCTATTAGATCAACGTTCCGTCCTCCTATATGAGTTACCGCGAAGAGTCCCACGCTGCTATCACAGCTTGAGAATGCAATATCATTTTCCGAATCATACATTGTTGTGTATGTACTTGCGCGCCCACCGTTAAATATTAAGTATGAAGGATAACTCCGATTGCCTTGGCACGCGTCTATGCTTGTGATTGGTCCTCGTGCTTGCGGAAAATGTATCTTCACTTCCAATTCTCCATCACTTGCTGTCGGCACGATATGGAAGAATGAGCTTTCGCTTGGAAAAAACTGCATGTACATACCATCTGCGTACCCAAAGGCGTTCTCAAATAATCCAGCCGAAAACGAGTGCGATGTGTAATTATCGCGAGATTCCAATAACCAGCCAAGTGTCTCTTCTTTGTCTAGCAAAACGGCTAGAGCTGAAGCGTATCTGCGATATTGTGTAATGTATGTGTATATACCGTCTGTGTTAGGAGTAGTTATTACCTTCCTTCAAAAACAGTCCAGTAGTACCTTTAATCTGGTACGTTTATAGTGTGTATGTTCATATGTATATGCGTTAACAGTCCCCTATAGATAATTATAGTATGTTTAGCCAAACCACATAAGGAATAGTTTGCGATGTAGTGAAAGTGATCTCTGCTACGTATCTTAAATGAATATATCCGTATATGTGTGTGTATCTATACGCACATGAAGAAGTCAATGGATACGCGTGTGTCTGCTTTAGTACGTGCACGAACATGCAAGAGAGACGATTTCACAATGCAGAAGCTTACAAGGTATGATACGTACGTGTGTTGTTTGCAGTTCTCGTATCGGACCAGCACCTCCCGCATAGACTCTATGTCTGTCTGAACGCTCTCGTTGCACGATCTCCCATATGATTCCGAATCACATATACATAATGTTTCTCCAGTATGCAGGTCTGTGTGACAGTCACCATGTATGACATCGCAAGGGTTATGTACTGCGCATGGTTTACGTCTGCACTGAAGTTTAAGGACGCCGTCGTTTTCACTCACCATATGGCTAATATCAGCACCAATGTGACGTAACCGACCGCGTGAGCATTCCTCATAGAGCCGTCCATCTGGGTTCTCGGAGGAGACTTCCCATACCTGCGATGGTGAAGATACTTGTACATGAATGAAAGTATGCCAACAGATATAGTATGTGTGTAAATTTATGTATGTATATATGTGGTGCTGTCTGCTCGTATGAGAGAGAAAAAAGAACGTAGAAGTGTAGGTTCATCTACAGGCCAGGTATAAGTGTATAGATGGTGACAGTATTTGTATAAGTAGTACACGATGCATTTTAGAACAATTGATACACACACACATCCATACATACAAACCAATTGTGAATATCCCCAATCTAACACTTCAAAAAGGGCACAATCATCCTTCTGACGTATCCCGCAGGTTATAATGAAATTATAAATATTCAACGGAAACCATAAACGCTCAACTGAAACCATAAACGCTCAACTGAAACTATAAGCGCTCATGCATATATCACCTCTATCACGTGAGCATGCAATATATGGAGTGAAGCATATGATCTCGTCTTAGAGCAAGTATGTAAATCACTCACCGCATCATTTTCAATACTCGTCCATATCTCGAAACTCGAGCCTACACCAGCGCAGAATGAACCGTGTGCCATATTGGTAGAATTTGCAATCCACAGTTCTATTGAACTGTTTACAAACGTAGTCCTAAAGTACAACTTAGTGTCGTTAGTGTATGAATAATTGAAGCCGTGCTGATAGTAGAATGAGTCAGTAAAGACGCCCATTCCAATCTCTACAGACTGAAAGATATTCTTGGGTGCACTCACGACCGTCTCGTTGATAATATGTACCGACGTTGAGAATTCTAGGCCATCACAATCAACATATTCGACTGTGAAGTATGACAGAGCGTTCTGGTCGCTTCGCATGGCTGAACTAAGCCCACGTGCGATATGGTTGTTAGCTGTACTTGGATTGTATTCGGATGACGGTTGGTTGAGTGTTTGTGCGTTTATGGGCAGTAAAATGAATAACACAACGGTTGTTGTGAACGTTCTGATCAGTGCCAGAAAAAGCATTGTGCAATGAAATGTCGCTTCTTAGCTCTGTAGCTCTATAACCCGGTAATACACTCCAAAATCCAGTTGGTCTATATCTATGATCGTGATTTAATGATCGGTCTCTGAAACCGGTAGAGTTCGTAGTTTATGTGTGAATGACGGGTAGGAAACCCTTTAGCTAACACACACGTTTGACCAATCTGAAAATCTACTACCCATAAGAACTCCTTCGATCACCACTCCATTATCTGCACGAGACCAATTGATCTAGAATACACACGGATACGATTTGATATATTCAGAATGGATCATGCACTCAATCTCTCAATTTTTCTCCTTGCTTAATGAAGGGAACATCCCCAATACAAAGGGACTACATTCAATTCGAGAGGTAAAAGTACACAGGCATGTATACATGGGATCATATATTTGTGGTTACTTCACCCACTGGGAGAGGTTTTCACGGTCCAAAAGAGAAGTTAATAACCAAGTATTGACATACCGGCCGATTTCATTCAACATATGAAGTGTTGTTCATTTTTTTTATGTGTGCCTATGTTAACATTTTTGTTTTGGTGTTGGTTTTGTTTTCGTCTGTCATGCTTTAAGAAAGAGCAACCAACCTGCAAGATCTGGTGTGTGCTCCAACGATTACTTGAATAATATAGTTTAATCAGTTTGTTTAGAATAAATAATTAAATATGTATTCAAGTATTGCATCTTTTTTGTACTCAATTCCACTATCATTTCTCAACATCTCCTTTTATTCAATGGAAGATTACACTTTAAGATTACACTTTCAAGGTTTAATTCGAAAGAACAGCACAAAATATGAGGTGCTGAAAGAGAACTAAATTGGAAGACCAATAGCCAATCAATTAAAGCAGAATTCACTACAATAACATTCGGATGTGTGAGACGGCGAGTCGCGAAAAAAGGTGCATTTGGTGCTATGTGAGGTAAACATAAAAATTCCTTCCCTTTTTATACCAACTCTGTATTTTGCTACTATCTATGTATTATCTCTTGAATTATCATCTCTACAATGGCAGACTATGTTTAGAATTTCAATCTATGCAATGAATGAATGGATGGGCAATCATTATCATTTCCATCTCTATAATGGCGGATTCTCTCAATGTTGACAGACTTATTCAACACTAACCTAAGAACGGGTGGAATAGGGTGTGTCATCCTACTCTTACGTGCACAAATCAATTGTGCAGCATTCGTTTTAGTCCTAAATTCCCACAACAGAAATTCTTTCAATGGTCTCGCGGCTCACCAGCTGTCACGCGCGATCAGTTTTTGAGATTTTAAAATATGTTCATTCAATCAGAGCTTTCATATTTGTAAATAATTGCTCTTCATTTCTGATAAGCAATGTTGTGCGGTTTTTAAATTGATACCTCAGCCATGAAAGTTTGTTCACAATACACTCAAGACGCTCCAGTACTTCCACTCATTTGGGATTGTGCTTTTAAATTTAGTGTTGTACTAGATTCTAAAAAACATGGCCGATACATAAAAGATTCCACGACAACTTTAAGAGGACAGCATTTTTAGTCGATAAGAGTATGGAATTTTGAATGAAGAAATCCACCAGTCGATTTCTGTAATAAAATTTGTACTGTTATACAACTCGAAATGCGAAGGCCAGCGAGCTGTTGTACGTAAAAAAAGTATTGATGCGATAGACATCATGACAGTGTAAACAGGCTCAAAATCAAAGCACCTAGCGCAGCCTCGTTTATCGCGCCTTGGATATTTGGCAAGATTTTCTGAAGGACTCTGCTGTACATGTTGTAGTTTCCTCGTGGGACGTATAGTGTATGTACACATATGTGCATGTATGTGTTCTTGTATGTGTTCTTGTATGTGTATGTGTATGTATGTCTGGATGCACGTGTTACTACTAGGTAGTGCAGTATGCCACAAACTTCACATTTATTTGATCAACCTACAAGCTGACCCATATGGCACCGCTATCAGCGACCGTGGATATGTTAGCATATACCAAATATTGGGACTGAACACAAAATATGAACGAACTGATGTTAATACTATTCATAAGGTACTCGCACCCTATTCTAACAAACACCAGTAATAACGAATTCAAGCGGGTCAAGGATGAGTTTTGCTTACAATAATGTGACTGACTGATTTGAGCGCAATCAATTCTTGCCATGATTGATGAATCCACGAATGCGACGAGCTAGTATTGCTTGCTTTACCATTCTTTTGGGCGTCGAAATTGCAATCCGTTAAGCTGACTAGATCCCATGTAAAATCTGCTTTTTGGTTGCCATCTAAAAGTACTAAATTTATTTCATATGCGATATTTCATATGCGATATTTCATTTGTAGTACATCTGAATGTGGTCAACATGATTGAAATCAATGTAACTGCAACCCTGCATAGTACAGTCACCCTAACATGTGTAAATGTAAAGGACATGCATCTTGATAACAACAACATAAATTTTGTCCGGTAGAGCGTTACTCTTTGTAGTGTATGGGGAATCTAGGAAGGTTGACGAAAGCAACGTATACCCTGAATTTTTTAATTTATCTAAACAGATGTCAAACACAGGAGGCTGCTTACAAATTAAAATTTCAGACAAACTTACAACAATACCTCGTTCCTCTTGGTAGTCTAAAGCTAATGTGAGCTAGCAGTAAATTAGTAGATACCCTTCCTTTGCAGTATTTAGAAGCTCGATCATATGAAGATAAAAAAACCTTACTGCTTTGCATCTATCCGGAAAAACATTAGAAGCAAAACCAAAAAACAGGATTGATGGGGTGCGAAAAAAAAAAAGCAAAATAAGGCAAGATCGTCTGCGATAAGGATTCAAAAAGATGCACTCGCTACAAACAAGTCATATATTTATTTGTTGCCAATGGAGCTATTCAACACTTTCAAAGATATCTCAGGTTAAGTACATTACGCCCGTGTTCTACCTCCATCTATACATGAAACTAAATAATATAAACAAAAACCAAAAACAAAACACAATAAATAGCGATCTCTTCCAGCAATGGTTTTAGCAACTTCGAAGAAGCATGTCGTTGACGCATTTCAGGCAGGAATATACAAGGTTTCGAATGCTGTGGAGAGGGAAGGAGATGTATCTACTAGTCTTCATCAAACTACACTGGCAGACAAGAAACGACGAAAGTTTGAAACGGTAAGTGTACATGAGGATGAGGTGTGTGCGCCTGAGCGTCATGTGTTGGTAGTTACATGAGAACGCTATACACAGGCAAGTATATATTTATATGTGCACATGTATATTCATGTAAGGATTTAACATGATATTTGTACACAACAATGTATGAACGGAGACGTCGATTTCACATCATTCCTTCCTCGGAGATTATAACCAGTACATTAATACACGCTCATTCTCGCTTAAAATATGTCACCGCGTAGCTGTGCATAACTACGAGTACACTCAAGAGACATCTAAATCAGATTAATACTGGTATTTGAGCGCACATTCCTAGTTTCAAAAATGCAGGTACACGCGAAAATGTAAAATGGAATACGTGTTATCCCACTGCAACATCCATAACTTTAGCTAATCCCAAAGAGTGTTCATTTTGCGTAAGAGTGTTCATTTTGCGGATTTTTAACGTAGTCTTTCAACTTTCCATGCATGTCAAATACAAGATATTCTACACGCATTCATACTCCATATATACTATAGCATCATTCAGAGCCACAAACGCTCCTTTCTTTCATAATAGTCGATTTCTCGGTGGATCAACGAATACACAGCTTCGGAACATCTTATCGTACGAGACTTCGTATATGATCTGGCAACGGGAGAAATTCTTATCTATCTCCTGGGTATGTGACACTTCTTCTTGGATTTTTCTCGACTCTTCGAGCTTCAATATCCAGTTCACACTTTATTGTTTCTCACACATAGCGTACCCGTTCGTTCTATAATCTAAAGTGGCACATAGAAAAAATGGAGCAGTAGTCAAACATAAATACATGCATCTGCACATCCACGGGCGGCACTAGCATGGTAAATTATGCCACCAAATCATGTACAGTTATAACGCGTACGTTCATTTGATCAATGCTCACACGCCAATATGCCTGTCGTCTGTGTAGGTAAGCTAACAGGAAAGGAAATCCAACACAAGGAGTTGGCAAGAAGTGCAATCAGTCACCAAGAGAATCTAGCGAGCATGCTTACCTTCTTGGAAGGTTATATATCTGTAAGGCGAGACGTATACACTCCAATCAGTAAGTTAAATTGTGCAGCGATAGAAGTCTAGTGATGATATATGAAACATCACGTCTACCAAATGTTATATGCTGGATTGAAAAGCCAATGAAACCTACGTACAGGTTGCTATAATTCGGGAATATAACATCGCATCATATTAAATATATTTAGTTGACTCCCAAACGCAAAACATGATGCGTTCTATTCCACTAAATATCAAATTCTAGTCAATTTATACTGAGTATGTGTACTGCGTTCTCCATTCATACGACACAATGAAACACGTACACTAAGAGTTGAGTATACTTCAGACACATATTCACACGCACACGCACACGTGTGATGTTATCATACTTGTTCAAGCTAGTACAATCTCAATCAATCTCAATCAATTTTAATTGCCATGTTGACTTGTTTTCTTATATAAATATACCGTGCCTAAAACTGGCGCACCCATATCCACGCGCGTATTCACTCTACAGGCATTCAACAATGTAACCATTCGGCCGTATATTCACTGATGTACGACATAGCTCATCGCTTTGAGTGTCCATATGATCTTCCTTCGGATTTTGTAGTTAGGGAGATTCGTCGAGAGGTGAGTTAATTTCATATGTGAACGATTGTTGAGTCAATTGCGCCCGAACAAACAACACAACTCCAACGATGCATTCCTCGCACGTACACAAAACAACTGATGAACTCACATGCACTCGCTCATATTCAGATTAACACACTCGTCGGCTGGTCCACTTTAAAACATACTTATTCTTGGATATATGTATAGCTTATGATGATAGGGAAGTGTATCACCCATACCTAATTTCGTTTGTTTTCATAGACTGCAATTCAACTGAGCATTCCCTCAATAGATAACATAATAGGTATCCAACAGCATGAATCTATTTGTACACTTAGTTACTAATACGTACACACACCATTCAGTACAAATTTTATACATATACATTTGCCGCAGATGATCAGAGGAGGAAATATAGTGCAGAAAACTCAATCATGCGTGATCACACGCGATGAGTCAGATGTACATGCATTAAATATGGCCAGAAGAGCAGGTAAAAATTTTCCAGTTCATTTGAAATTAGATGAAGGCGACGAGAGTGATGATGATCTATTATCGGATACGGAAGTATGTGCATGAGTTTTGAGTATCGCCGTCTACTAATGCACATAGGTAGAAATTTTGTCTACATGCCTGTGTATGTACAAACAATGTATTGCCTACAAACACACAAATAGGCAAGCACAGATTTCATACGCATAACAACATGCTCATTAACAACATTACTCTCAGTATACATATATACCAACATGTGGTAAATGAGCTCAAGTAAAACCAATGCCACACGATTTTCTCTCTTCTAACTCAACATGCAAATATATTAGGACAGTCAGGACGCGTTCGACAGTCTGTTCAGCGCCGATCCAGAGAAAGTCGAGCACGTGCGCGCATTGATGCGCCAGTTCGTAAATACGCATGTGAGTTTGCTTTGTGCTCCAGTCGAAGATCTCACAGAAGACTTGCATGATGGAGTATGCTTTTTGTGGCTGTTAGGTACCCTTGGCAATTTTTTTATCCCTATATCGGACTATGTTATGAAACCGGAAACCGACATGGAGAAGGTATCCAGCGTTGTATTTGTGAGTATACGTGTACGAAATGAATACTACCCGCGCGCGTATCTGCTCTAGAAAGTGCATTGTGGCGTCCTCATGCTATGACTATTGAACTAATGTTCCTCATGTAATCACACTGGTATGGATGTTCAATCATTGTATTTTTATCGGCTTTCACATAGAACTTGAAACATACGAGCAAAAAGTAGAAAGTATGTCGATATTCATTGGCACATTTATTCTACATAAACATAACTAGAAGTAATATACACATCCCCGTTTATTCTCGACGAGACCATTGTCGTTTTCATCCTATAACCTCATATAATTAAATGTACAAGCGTAGTGGTATATGAGAAACAGTGGCTTACTATTTAAATTGCAAACATAATGGAGTTTTTCTATAATTCTTTCTCACAGCTACAAAATGTCAAGTACGCATTGCGACTAATGGAACATATGGGTGTGTCACGAAAAGGAATTCGATCTCAAAAGATTGTGGAGAAAGATCCCAAATGCATATTCAGAATGACGTATGCCATCTTTGCTTACTCGAGAAAGAAGTGAAAGAGTAGGAAAAATGACGGCATTTGTATTTGATTTTGTACATTTATTGTTAAACAATGAGACGTTTTCATTGCCATATCCCTTGACAGAAATTGTTGAAACTTTGATTTATCAGTGCGTTAGTTTTATAGATTAAAGTACCGCATGCTGCAGAACTGACATCAAACATTGTATAGAAGAACTTGTCGTGCACGACATTTCGTGCGCGTAGAGTGACTTGTGGTTAGCTCGTTTTTGTAAAATAGGTGGTATACTCCACGTAGTTTCAGAAACTCTAAACCATCGAGCACGTGGAAGCAAATAACATGTACAGAAACACATGACGTACATGCACGATGCTAAAGACTATTCCGAAATAGTATTTGTTGAATAACAAAACGACCTATCAAGACATATATTTATGACTTTTGGTTAAAACTATTCACGCAACATAAACTCAAGTCTATCGCTCATCCATCGAGCTATTCTTAAGTTGAACAGAAACCAAACCGTATATCACTTGTTCATCAAGTTATTGCCAAGTTGAACGGAAAGATACTCATAAAAGTCGATACCGATAATCATAAGAGTAAATGGACCAATGTACGGACTCTGGCCCTCTCTTGCTGTACTACACACACACACACACACACACACACACACACACACACACACACACACACACACACACACACACACACACACACACACACACACACACACACACACACACACACACACACACACACACACACATTGGACGATTCTGTGAATATGTTCGTACTTAATTGAATGGCACTACGAAGTAATACGTTCCAATATACCAAGTATAGAGTTGATGGTAATGTATATGATGAAATCTTGGACAAGTGAAATAACAAGTACATACGATTAAACAAGATCAATACGCAAAATTAGATCATACACGTAGACACAGACATACATACAATGCCTGAGTCCTGATTTTTGGCACTGTCTGTGTTTAAGAGTAACAAGTTTCTCTTACACATTTCCTCTGTAGAAGATGTTAAAAGTATATCTATAGCATGCCAGCATATTTTTGTTCACGGTAACTTTATATACGAACATATAAAAAAACATACGTGCGTTTAAAGTGTTGTCCATTCAAGCATAAATAGCGCACAGCAGAGTATATTGTATATGCATATACGGTATTGTATACCCATTATTGTATTAGGTGAAAATCGCAACAAAGGCATAGGATGTATTGGTAAAACATTCGTTTAATATGCAAGCGAAAACGTCTTCTGGGAAACACATTCATAAATTCGTATACATGCATACACAGGTACACGCATATTATCATCCCAGACACACACCATGACAAACACACACGCGCAACAACAGCGGAGTGTCATATTGAGTCTGATGCATCTGTGTAGGAAAATATAGATCTAACATGACCCAACACCAAGAGGCACACACACAAAAACTCACAAACACACACGCAAGCACGTTCATCCACCCACTCACCCACACACATATCCTACACGCACATACATACATACATACACACAAACGCACACCTACACACACACAAATACATACATACAGACACACAACACACACATACATACACACACACAAATACATACATACAGACACACAACACACACATACATACAGACACACAACACACACACACACACACACGCACCACGCACACACATACAAACTTACATATACACATACGCACTGTATACGGAGGCCACCAGCTGGTGCGCTGTCATTGGCGGAGCTGTGACCTTCCCATGCCCGTTCGAATGTATGCCCTCAGTCTACCGCTACCACTGTGCCGCGCCCTCACAGGCCACATGAGCGAATGAGCCAATATACGGACATCTGACCCGTCCATACAACACACAACACACATACATACACATTACATACATACACATACACACAACTACATACATGCACATACATACAACTACATACATATACACTCTCTCACGCGTGACCAACCTACTTAACTTTTCAGGAGCAGATCTTATCTCTCTACATGGTGTTTGACGCGTAGTACCGACAATTCAACGTCGGTATAACCTTTTATTTAGATTATATATAGGTAACATATATCCAGCATCCCTCGCGAATATTCACATAATAGACCCGTGTGTTGTGAGGCTTTCTTGTCATGCAGAACGATCAGTTCGAGCAGGCTGTGATTTGCAGCCTGGGAAATGTGACCAACCAAGCTCTAAAGACCGAAGCCACTGCCTACTGCGAGCAAGTACGGCTGTCAGACAATGGATGGCAACGTATGTATGTTATGCACGCGCTCTACTTTGTATGTTGTTTAGTGTGTCATGAACTACGGAACAAGTGGTTTCAGAGAACTGTGCTTTATTCACTGTGCTTATAGCATGAAATGCCAGGTTCTAGAAGACTGAAGTAGTCTTTACTGAGAGTACGACTAGTACCTTGCTTTGTGCATGTGTGCTTCTTTGTGTGTTTGTGTTGTGTGTTGTGTATATGATCCTTGTGACAGGTGGTGGTAAATTTTCCATTTCAACGTGACCTAAACCGACATTTGAAGTCGCCTTGCATTTTTGTCGACATGAATACGTGTATAAATATCACATGTGCTTATGTTCACATCCATGACAAACACGAATCTGCGCTGTTCATATTATGGGATTCCACAGTCCCACAGTAATATGCATATATCATCAAACACACAAGCACGGTTACATACTTATAGATTCTGTTTACACCTTGAACTGCATGCTTTTATTGCCGACAGATCTGTCAGTACGATCTCGACCATTACGATGCACATCACTCGTTAGACATGATGCGCACATGCACACTAGACTCTCATGCACACACGCACCCAAAATACAAGCACAGAAACGAACAATCACTCTTTATACTTATTATAGTGTGTGCACAACGTTTTGTTGATCTTGAGGCTGCGGGCTCTAATGAAGATTTGGTACGGTTTTTCTGCCTTCACGTGATCGAGAATGCGTTGAAAACAAAGTTCGACACGCAGCCCAAAGAAGCTTTGTTGCCAATAAATGATTTACTCATGAGATGGTTGTCGGTATGTTCAAACAACTGTTTAGCAAACACGTGAAATTTGTAGACAATCCTGCATGATGCAATGTTTATTCTGTCATGTTATCTAAGACAAACTCAAATTCAACACGTCTCAGCCAAATGAAAGTGTTTTCCACTAGTTACTCATAAGATACTTGCCAGTGATTTTATGGGCGAATTCTGTCTCAATGTGGATGCGTAGGAATATATGTGTATCTGTGTTTGCCACATCCCTGTACTAATACACAACTCGACAATCGCTTGTTCGTTGATTGTTAAACGATGTGCTCTGTTCGTTCTTGTAGTATCACTTTTTCATTCAAGTATGTTCCTGTGCACAACACCCCGCTGTACGACGAACATATGGGCAGCATATTTATATACCCAAATACACACAATGACATACACATACATAGGACAAAGGTTCTAAAATCGAAGCCCAAAGTTATGTGTGGAACAAGTTTGCGTACTTGTTTGTGCTTTTATTCAAGCGGCTGTATGTCACGCACGCCAATATGATGATGTCGGAGCTTATTGAATTGATCGCCAAGAGCCGAAACAGATCCCGCATGGCTGACATGTTCATACGAGTGTGTACCAGTATACATGAAGGTGTGTAATATACTGTGTTAGCACGAATGGACGCACATATAGAAACATAAGTATACGACATATTCCAATTGCAGGAATACGTATTCTCATGTGCACATAGCACACTGACTGTATATCAGATGCGCGTGTGCCAGTGTATATCCTATATTTCAGGGAACAAAGTACTCATCTTCTTTGTCTCACAAATTTCCACCCACAATTCACATATGCTTACTACACAGATATTGTAACTCGTGATATAAGTCGAACTTCCGAAGAGTGCAAACTCTCAGTTGATCTTAAGGATGTGATGCGAGACACATGTGTCACAAACATGGTCGATGTATGTCGTTCTACTGATATGATATATATATATGCATATGTGCACGTAAAACACATATTGGAGACAAGTGCGTCACCAGCCCGTCGATTATGTGTTCCATACACTTCCGCACTCACTCAATTACTCGTTCGCTCACTCGTACATACATGCACGCTTTAGGCATGGGCATTTATTCTTCTTCAATGCCAGGACAACGTATCATTGATAACGGACACACTCAACGTTGTTGCCCAATATGTGAGCTGGATTGAGTCCTCATTAATTGTCAATGACCGCTTCATACCAGTCATTTTCGCATTCTTGAATGTTCCGGATCTAAGGCAAGCTGCTTGCCAATGTGTGGGTGCTTTAGTCATTAAGGGTATGAACCCTGATGAAAAGCTCGATCTAATCAAGACATTAGGTTTATTGGATGCTATCCCCACGCTCGCACAACGGGTAAGTGCGTGTTGTTATACATTATATATTATATGTATATTTACATATATATACTCTTGCATGATTACACTCATGCGGACAGCGTGTATAAACTTATTTGTATACTTAGTGAGTGCTTGGTTGATCAACCTCACCAAGCGTAGATACGCTTTAAAGACACTAAATATATATGTGTGTAGGCTGCTGACGACGAAGACTTTATGGACGAACTAGCAAAACTTGTAGAGATACTTGGAAATGTTGTTCTTGCATGCTTGGACAAACTCGAGAAAGCGCAGAAAGACAACAACTCATACACTACCGTTAGTGGTGTGCGTAC
The DNA here is from genome assembly GCA_033442365.1 of Creolimax fragrantissima. NCBI lineage: Eukaryota > Ichthyosporea > Ichthyophonida > Creolimax > Creolimax fragrantissima. Next base: position 1,064,084 of record JAWQFL010000013.1, read on the forward strand.
ACTCTCTCCTGATCAAATGGCTGCAGCAATGGATAATGTGTGGAATCAGCTAAGTAAGTTTATTTTATCGTATTCTACCACTTGTGATCAATCAGCTCATGCTTCTTGGTGAGCGGCCACACTGTTGAATGTATTGACGATAGACATTGACGGCATATGCGATTAAGTGCGTCCCTCATAGCAATATATTGTTCAATCGACATTTGCATTATCATTGCCATGTGTAGTTATTCAATGGTATTATCAAAAAAAAACACCTTTAAAACATGTGCAAACCAAGCTTGCAACTTTTTATTGGGCTACCCCATTGATGCTGACATATGCACGTACATGGTACACTCAATATACGCAGGTCAATGCTCTTCGCTGATGTTTGTGTTTCTTGGTAACGAGATTGATGACGTCACTATCAGTGTATGTGGTTTTGCTCAGGCGTATCTGTCCAATGTACTGAAGCCAAAGATAAAAGCTTTTACTGCAGAAGACACTGTTGAGAAGACGTCAGTTAAAGACCAGGTATGTATCCACATTGTGTAAAGCAACTTTGTGTGTGTATGAGACAACCACATCGTGTGTACATGTAAAGACGCCTCTCCACGTATGTATACATGCGTATAGCTATCTCTCACGAAAGAGCTCAAAATCAGCAACAATTGTAAATACGTTGAGTACTATCTTTATTCAGGCTAACTAGTTTTATTTGTACCTCACTATTCCTATGATACACACGACATAGCTGAAACGTTACCTAACAGTGATCACTCAGAAGCTACGGTTCGGTTCAGACTTCAATCACGTAAAAGAAGGAGAGGACGAGATCTTCTTTAGAGATTTGAGAAAAACTCTCCTGCTTATGTTTGGCAACATCGCTGGTATTTTGTTGGAATGCAATTTTGTTGAAGCTTTATGTTCAGTTTGGCAACATCGCTGGTATTTTGTTGGAATGTAGTTTTGTTGAAGCTTTGTGTTCATACATCTGCAAATAGCAATGGGCATATCTTAATCTTAAAGCAAAAAGGACGCTTTACCACCACGTGCTAATCGTGTATGCGATGGTTGAAACGAGTTTCATGTACATGTAAGCATTCACGTGCGTACGTATGCATATTCACATGTAGTACACAAACACAGAAAAACAATATCAAACGCAAAATGTATATACCAATACTTTCAGTTGTCCAACCCGATATGGCCATCCAACATGTGTGCAATGTGGTGGGAAATATGTTGTCCGCACTCTCGTCAAGACCTGAAACTATGCAAATTGAAGATGTGGAGGTGGCACTTTTACTTCTGTATCAACTTCTGCCCAGTCTCCAAAGTGCAAATCCCAACCAGGATGTGTATGGCCCAGACCCTCAGAGCCATCCTGTCTTCATTATTGTTTCTCAGTTGGTAAAGCATCATTTATATTTATGTATATAGTGGATTGGGGATATGTATATTTAAGATATGGAAGGGACTGGGTTGAACGGCTTTTTATACGAGTATTTGTGTACAGTTTCGGAAGTGCGAAATCTAGCCATGATGTATACGGTTTGTATCCTAGCATGTAATATTTGTTTGTTAGTAGGCATATTTTGTTATGTGCATACATATGTGTATGTATGTATGTATACGTAGATATGTAATGCGTGTACCTATGTCTGCTATTGAAGTGCGTCTTGAAGACGTGACTCTGTCAACGAGTTACGAATACTCGATTCGCATAAACCTTGCTATGCTCACCCGTGTTCAAAATACACACGTACATTAATGCGTATCTATAGGTAATGTCTCCCGTACACAAATCTGGACATAAAGCTGTGTCCTTGATCTACTTCGATTGCCTTGCAAGATACCACAAAGTGTTGGAGATGAACAAGTCACTCATCCCCTACCTGTTAGATGCATTTTTCTCCGACACAGGCATTGGCAACCCGAATCTTACTGTTCAGTCGCAGGTATGCATGTATTAATAATGTGCATACGTGCCTCCACACGAATATGGAAATTCTAACGCTCGTGAAGTATCAGGAGGTATTCGCCATTTCATTCCTACTCTCTTTAGTAAAATCGTCTTATTCTTGTATTTAAGCACACGAACATAAATATATGATGATGCGGAAACTCTCATCTTACACCTGTATCCCCAATTGCATGCACACATGCACTCGCATGGACTTTCATATTTACATTGAAGTGTGCACTCACATTGACAAGCTGCGTTTCATATTTAGGTTTGCTATCGCTTCAGCCGAGTGTGCGCCCATCTTCGCGGGCCTTTGGTAGAGTATTGCGATACCATTGTGAGTTCCTTACTGCCTCTTTTAGCACCTGACACGCCGACAAGCCCTAACAGTCCAGTTGCACAGAAAGGTAGGCGTATATCATATGCGTAGATACGCACGCACGTGTGCAGCTATGATATAGACGAAATGAATATCCGCACCCTGTTTCTCATTCCACGCTGAATCATTCACCAACATGCAGCCGTAACATTATGTCAAAATGACAAGTGTTGGTTATACGAAGGCGCTTCAATGTTAATCTTCCAACTGCCGGGAAAAGAGAAGACTAACGAAATGCTTTCCAAGCTGTGCCAACCTCTTCTGTCTGTGTGTACCGAGATTCTTAACAAGCAATTGTAAGTGCATACATTGGCTGTACTATACAAATTCACAACCACACATGCAGTCCTATGCACATATAAGGTTTATCCGACACGATAAACATGCACACATATAAACACGCAGATATAATAACGAGACAGAGGAGGAGCCGATATACTCGCAGCTATTGTTAAATACGACTGAAACGCTCACACGTGTGGCCAAGGCCGCGAATCCTTCGTCTGAATCGGGTGCTTTCTGGGTGGCTTCGTACCGCATGTTTATACCCGTCTGCACTATTCCTCACCTACAGCCTAACCTAAGAAAAGAATTCATAAAGTTTAGTCACAGGTATGTACACATTACTATACATACGTATATACTCTTGTATCGTTGTGTGCACTACCTAGCTTAAGATAGCTGTAAATCTCGTGTAATCATCTATTCACACCCAATCAGACATACAAACAGGTGTAAATACTTTTGGATATTAACCCCGTGCATGGAAATCACCTAATTTAGTACAAGTGTAGGTACAAGGCAAACGCACCAGGAGACAGTCTGGTTTTGCAGTACAAATACTTGAACAGACGTGTCATACGCATGCCCATAGATGCACTAGGATTCCTTCGTGCTCAGATATACCCTAAATCCTCAGTTGGAGACATGCATGCGTATATTGATGTGTTTATTTGATCATAAATAATCAGATTGGTGGCGTCAATTGATGACGTGATCCTGCCTGAGATCCCCACTACATTGTCTCTGCTTTTGCAAACGGATGACCCGGAAATTATTACCGAGAGTCTGTTACTACTTACACAACTAATGCTCACATTTAAAGGTATGTGGTGTTGTGTGTATTTAGTGTGTTATTTGGAATACAGTTCACGTAGTTAATGTTCATCCAATGTTCTGATATACAGATTTGATCAGAATTTGACCAGTCCAACGATAAAGTCGTTTGACGATTAAGAGTATCTATACCGCTCATCACACATGTATCCTTGTCTCTCGATACTTGTTTGCCACCCTGATTTACACGAGTGTGATGGTGCATGTTCACGTGTGACCCGTGTATGTTCATGTGTGCCTGTATATGTATGTGCTTGCATGCATGGTTTTTGTGCCCAGGTAAATTTAAAGAATGTATAGACCTAATGTTGATGGGCATCCTACAGTCTGTCTTCAAATGCTTCAACGCCCCACACGAAGAGAACGACATGGACCACGCGGTATGTGTAGCATACTAGCCGAGTGGTCACAGACTATTAGAAGTAATATTTCGTGGTTTTGAGTGTCTGAATTGTATTCGCGATAACATATGCATCATGCACCAATATTATGTACCACTACATATCCATACTAACCTGACGTCACAGTGAACTAACATGGATTTTTGACGTTTATCCAGATGCAATTGTTGGAACTCAAGCGAATGTACTATAAAATGATGCTTGCGATCGCCGTCAACGGACTGGCGTCGACAATGTATGCCTAAAATTGTACTAAATATACATGTCGACATATTTTTGGGGAGTAAGTAGTTCATTACAAGCTGAGCATCCTTCCAAAATTCATCCATTTTATCATATCTACGACCGTGTATTAGATACACATCCTTACCAACTCCCTTGACTCTCGCACCTGAGTGCTAGCAGGAATGGATCTTCAGTCACAAGCACTCATAGTATCACTTCTCCCACTCATGCATGTACACGCATGATCACAGGTATTCTCCGACGAACGTAAGTAGTCTTCAACAGTTGCTTGGCACAATGTTAGAGGGCGTGCGAGATTACACCGACTGTGCATCACAGAAAATGGCTATCAATTTTTTCCAGTCGCTTAGCAACGTATGTGTGAACTTATCAGCGTACTGTAAGAACTAAAATCTACAGTTGCGTAATGTCCAAGCTGTAAGAGAAGGAGTATACATGAATCTGCTTCCCTATTTATATTTCAATTTTTGATGAACAAATCGTTGCAGGGCACATTCGGAATACAAACACTCGTTATTATCAAGCAAGCATGACACATAATATATTAGCGAACATACTGATACAAACGGATACACACATGTACACACAAATATAGTACTCAAGAATGCTGAATGCACGTAGAACTTTGACTAACCACATATACACGCACGTACAAACGTAAATGTACAGCAATGGCTTGGTGTCCCAGCCACAGACGAAGCGAGCATCAAACTGGCAGAAGCGTCGGTAGATTTTCGCGCGTTTGTGTTGGACGTAGTGTTGCCAGCCATCTTTACTACTCTCCTTACACCTGAATTCCAGATAGATGATGCCCAAACAGGCCTGCAGTTAACGAATGCCCAGGCTTCATATTTGAAGGGTAATCTTTGTTTCTTTGGTTTGCTGGAGTTGCTGGAGTGCGCGTGTGTGTGTGTGTCAATGATACTGTAACTCGTTGAGTATATTGTAGATTGTTCTTATGTGTGTTCGAATAACAGTACAGTTATGATTGAACATGAGTGACCATTGATTTATATTATGTTTTCGGTTGGTTGCGCCGTTGTCAAAAAGACAATTCAATCCTTAGCTAACCTTTAAGTTGAACTATATCGTAGATCTGGAAAAGAAGTTAGGCCCAGATTTCCATGTGTATCTTGGTAACGCTGTGCTTCCAGCAGTCAGTGTGCCTCCTCAGCTAGCAATGGTGTGTATGATATACAGTATAATGTTCGTTTCAGCATAACTTATTTAAAACATCATAGTTCAATGATGAATTCGTCGTGCTTCTTCGCCAGTTGTTATTTTGAAATCATTATCATTATGTAAACGGCCTAGAAACTGGGTGTATATGAAGACCGTATCAGAAAAGACTCGACGACGTTACTCGTACTACGTGAGACTCGTATTTTTGTGTTTTCTGTTGTTTCTACGGTTTGATTTTTATTTTTTACCATCTACTTAGACGATCGTTGATTCAAATCTGCCCTATAAAATATATTTGAGCCTAGCACATACGTTTTTACGTCTGGAAATTGTATATTTCGAGTAACAGTGTTCATATCTGCACTATGTGTCACGTCGAAACTTTCTCTTTCTGAACTAATGAAACGGATCTAAAATATTCCATGCATGCTATTAGGGTTTGGCAATGGAGTTGGGGAAGACAACGAACAATAACGCATTCCGGAAGGTTTTCAGGTTGTTTTTGCGTCAGGCAAGGGCTCAGAGGTAGCCAAGATCAATGCTGTGTATGCATGCTGGTATGGCGTTTAGATATGTTCATATTTAATTTCTGTCCACATCGCTGAGGGTAGTGACATCCCCTGCATGATACCCTTGACATTGCTTTTCAAAGATATATTATGTACATAGTCAAGGCAAGAGTGGGATGAACAGCGCGTGATGTATGGTGATACCGAATTAGAGACAAAAGGCAGTTCTAACGAACGACGCATACGCACACAAGCTTGATTTGCGTATTCAGTGACATTCTACGAGTGATTACCAGATACGAGAGAGTGGGTACTTGGTGCGAAGCGGGCGCGTGTTACTACAAAACAGTTTCAGCATGGAGGACGAGAAAACATATAGTCCCATACAAGAGAGGAAACAGAAAAATAGTATTTAGTAAAGTGAAGAGGAAAAGCGAGTGAGAGCGATTTATTTTACGTCATCACGGGCGTAGGAGAAGCGTCAGTATGGGCGCCAAAGCATCCTACAAACTCGCCGTCCTATTGGAAGACTGTGGTAGTGTTTATACATGTTTCACAAGTGTACATATTATATGGAAAATGAAATTAAATTTTGGCATCATTTGCGTATTCTTGTACACTGACGATGAGCAAAACCTCCGATATCCGCCTATTCCTACCCCAACAAGCGTAATCCCATTTGTCATCTGCTGGTTTTGGCATGTTGATTGAGATTCAAAACTAAATATAAAGCGCAAGTTGAAGAAAAACAGGTTCACGTTCAAATCATACACATAGTATATATACGTCAGTACGGCTATGGAACAACTTACATTAGATCTTTCTTAGTTTATATCAATTATCAACCAGTTTTCATCATGCACGTTCATGTTTCGGATGCGCGCGCTGCAACTGCTCCATTTGTTCGCACGTTTAACAAATGAATGTTGGATTGCTATGCACAGGAAGACTTCGCGAAATTAGGTATGATACGCAGGGTATAGAATTCATTCTAAGTACTTTAAAAACTTCCGTGTTTTACGCATAAGCAAAGAAGGGAAACACATGTAGTAAAGTTTATGTGCCCATGTGTTGCAATTTCGCCTGAATCTCGGTAACAGTTCATAACCGCAAGTTTGCTGGATATGTGGAAACCTAGTTAACGGAAATTGTGATGTGTTCGTTCGTACGTACATACAATGATGACGGTAACCGTATGGTCCACGTGTTGAAATGCTTATCGTTCCACACCATTTATGGGTATACCACAAAACTCATATCTGTGGCATTCAAGGATTCCCAGTGGTGAGTAGAGCGTGACGTCACAGAACAGAGCACATACTAGCCGTGGGGTGGCTGGAAATAGGTGTAAACTAACGAATAAGAACAATTTACGACATTTTAGCGTTGTTTGATGGATGAACGGAATCATTACATGGACAAAGATACGTACGAATACGTACGTACCGGTAAGCAAACGATAAAATGGATTTTGTTCATACCATAATACATGTATCTCTTAATATGCAGTAAGAATGAATGCATGCGAGTTCGATCATGTTAACTATGGTATAGTGTGTGTGAAGTGAAGAATTCTGTTTGTGCATACTTGGGTTTGCAAACTAGGATGAAGCACGAAGTATTGCTATGTGCTTGCGATGCTTTTGTAAGACACATGATGGGTCTCTGTATAAATAATGATATACGTATATATATATGTTGTATGTATGTATGTGTGTGTATGTGTGTGTGCATACATATATATGTGTGTATATATGTGTGCATGCGTGCGTGAGTGAGTGAGTGAGTGATGAGTGAGATGAAATTTGTACTCGACACCCTCCTCACACAAGCGAAACGCCAAAGTAGTGATAAAAGTATTACAAATGATAGTTAATAAGAGACTTTTACGACCTAAGAGCTTTTTTTAAGGGAAGAGGCGGTAGAGAGAGTGTGTATGTATGTTTTATTATTATTCTGACCTATTGCGTTTAGCCTACCGCTAGCCATCCAGCCGACCAGCAGCCACCCAGCCAGCAGCCACACCGCCAGCAAACAGCCAGACACCCAGATACCCAAACACCCAGACATGACAGGTACCCAGACACCCAGGCACCCACCTCACTTACTCAGCCCACCCAACCAGCCCACCCAACCAGACAGACACCCAGACACCGCTCCCACCCCAGACCCCACCCAGACCCGACCCAGACCCCACCCAGACCCCCACCCAGACCCCCACCCAGACCCCAACCACCCAACCTACAGGCGTCTGGTAGCCCGTGCCACTGGAATAAGTAACACAACCACTTGCCACCGATGACTTAGATCTAACTCTCCGTAAAGATAAACGTGACATCTTGAGCCTTGCCTCTCTCCCTACACAATAAGGGGATAGTTTCTCCTCTCCTGTCTTACTACCATCTCTTTTATCTTTATTTTTTTTAAAGGTTAAAGAGGAGATAGTAATTCGAAACCTCACAACAAACATCCGGCGGAAAGACGGACCCACTCACAGTTTCTGGATTCCTCTTGTCGCTGTGTTTGTTCTTCTCTTGAAAGAGAAGGGTTTTGGAGTGTTATTGTGAAGGTATGTTGTCTCTCCTGTACAGTATTTAACTCCATGTTGTTAGTTGTATTCAGTTATCGTATAATTTATAATTTAATCAACCGTTTGCCTAAAATAGATTCCATGTATATATACACGTAAATGTGTTTATGTGACGATCATGTTAAAGATTTTTTTTCTCCTGCTTTCTCTTAGTTCAAATTATATCTTTTCATAACTTTTTTTTCCTACCTTGAGTGCGTGCGTGTATGGCACTGTTAAGTTTGTACTTCAAGTTACAATATTAACGAACCCATCCCTTTTATCATCCAGGTGTGGGAGAAAGCAGGAATTCAAGTTCAAGTTGTTGTCGAATATTTTTCCAGACAGTTCATCAACCATCGAACCAAATCCTAAATCAGTGTGCTGTTGTTCTCCATTTAGTTATATGCAAATAATCCATCAATATGCTACTATCTGCGTACTATCTTTCCTCCATGTCGGATTCGGACCTTATGGACGACAATGAAGGATTCTCTTGCGATACAGACACAGATTGTGCACTCCAGATTACGCCTTATCCACGTCGACCTATATTTCGACAACGAAAAGGGAGTATGGTACCACTTAAATGTTATGTGGTTAAATCTCAGGAATGTGCAAACTTATCGAGGACAAAGTTGATCTTCGAACCAGACACGGTAGAGATTCGATTGGGCACGCCAGCCGAGCCCCTGTTTCGGAGCCTGGAGCTGCCTCATGCGGCAAGAAGAGCGGCCCGACTATTATCGGATTCATCGTCACTAATTTCTTTAGCATCAACTACATGTGGAGAAATGTGTGGGGATGGAGAAGTTGTAAATGAGGTTGACTTGTACGATATTAATGGGAATATTCGTAGTAACTGCGGTAGTAATATTAGAGACGATGCTGTCAGTATGGACTTTGAGCATAATTTTGAGCCTGATTTCCTTAATTTTGGCGTCGGATTTGGGGGAAGCCAGGTCCAATCTGAACATCACGTTGATGACGTGATGGGATCACGTTTCATATCTCCTGGGCTATGGAGTTATGATAGTGTATCTTCATATTCACGCATAGAAGATGCGGACTATGAATCGTTCATGAGCTTTGGTAATGATGGTGATATCAATGAAATGACCGACATGCTGTCAAGCAATCGTGCTGACATAGTGCTGCAGGCATGACGAATTTCTGATAGTTTGATTAATAAGGGAACGAAATGTGATACAGCACGTGCCGGACATATGAAAAGGAGTGCGTTAATGTTCTTAACCACATATTGTAAGCTTTTTTGATAGAATGCAAAACAGTATTCGAAAAGAAATATACAAATCATGATATACTCTAGAAACGGTGATAAATTTTAAGTTGTCTGTGATGCATGGTGCTTCGCCCACCGTTTGTTTCTTTCTACTTTTTGTTTTGCGATATAACGAGATACTATACTAAAAATGACTATGTGTTGTATATCTCTACTGATGTTTATATACTGTAGCAAACCGTCACTTCTTCTCGAAATTGAAGTAAAAGTGCAACCCTGTTGCAATACGTGAACCACATGTGTTTGACTGAATATTCATGCTGGCATATAATTTGAATTACTTAGCAAGATACAAATTATCTCGCACATCTACATCAATGCAAACACCACTGACGACCACGTACACCCGATACTCTCACTGAGTTTCAGCTGACACAGAATGAGTTGTGGACATAAATATACACCAGGTTAATGTACTGTAAATTCACTTCGATTTCTATACCTCATCTCAAAAAACACAGGCATACCTACACGTACACAACATACAGCTAATAGAAAGAACATGTTTCTTGTTAACTAATCTGTACCAAGCTTAGCCACCTCTGCCTAAGCTTACAATGGTACGTACATACGCTTGAACTAAGCTACTTTTTGAGAGAACTTTTGTCATTAATATTGGCCAATAAATTCACTAGTCCTTATAATAACGTTACTATACCACGCCTTTAAATTAACGTTATACTTTGTGACTTTGATTTCATTTTATTTATAACAAGCTATATAGTGTGCTTGTATTTACTAATTTTTAGAATGATGGTGTGATAAAGTGCATGTACTTTTTATACTGATATAGGCACATTCACCTCACAACGGCCTCATCAACTATTTCGATCATCTACATTTGGTGGCCACCGAAAACGAGATGCCAGAACATTCCAGTGAAGTTTCATGGTCAGACACTGACGATCCTGCAGACACTGCTGAGTCTTCGTGTTCACTCAACGTACGTTTTCTACCCGGACTGCGAATTGTTAGTGGTTTAGAGTTTAACACGGCTATCACATCCTCACAAGTTGAGGCATTCTCCAGAACGACCCTGGATGGAACTGGAAAGTGTGCGACTAGTACCGAAACGTCGTCATTGTTAACCTTTGTCCTGTTGGATAGAGCGACATCTTTTAAACGCTGAGCGAGCATAGCTGGTACTTCTTTATTTGTCAAGCCTTTTTTCTTGCGCAGTTGGTTGAGTGCGACCACCGCTTGCGTTTCCGTAGTAAAGTCCCACAACCCATCCGTGCCCAAAACCAAAAAGGCGTCTGTACCGGACGAAAGACTGAATTGTCGTACCTCTGGCTCGGACAGCACGCCATGAACAACGCTTTTCACCATTCCATCCCCTATTGCACGTGTGGGTAGCAAAAATCCGCCCACACGGTTATTCTCTATCCTCCCTCCAGCAGCGAGCACTCTCTCAACCTCTTTCAGATTACCGGTATTGTGAGGTTGCGTGAGACTCTCGCACGTTAGCGGCACAATGTATGATTTACTAACCTTGCTCGGCTTCGGTAAAATGGTTAATCGCCGAGCCGCCTTGAACAGTCCTTTCAACGATGTTGTTGACTGGATTTTCTTAACGTCTTCATCGCCTTTACAATTTTTGTCATTGTTATCACTGCTCCTTAGCATGTTTGGTACCTTTGTTACAGATTTACGTCGGTCACTTTTTGAACATCCTTTGGATAAATCATCAGGGAGGTTGTTATCACCCCTGTTCAACTTTCCATGAGATGAGTCTATTAATTCTTCGTATGTCACTAGGAATGCCGAACAGTCTCCTAAATTTGATGAATACACATCATTTCCCGCAACAACTACAAGCAAACCACAAGTTCCGTCAGGACAAAGTGGTTGACTACTGGTATACTCTTCATCGACCTTCAAGAAAGCGTCATACAGTATCCTTGCATAAACACTGTGTGAAAGCTCGATATTACGCCTCTCTGCGAACTCCAACTGTTCGATCACTATCTCTACAGATCTCGTGCACGCAAATTCCGCCGCCATCGACCCGCCATGGCCATCAAAAACACCTAAAATTGAGATCTCTAATCCACACTCCAATGTTAAATGTTTAGTTATGACTCGATCCTCATTACTATCATGGAAAGTACCTGTGTGTGTCAACCATCCAGTAGTCACATCCCTAGCACTCGATTCACCAAAAGCATCGTGACTGGTATTAGGCACAAAGGCTATCTCATTTTCGACTACCGCCAGATGGCAAGAATCGTCGTCTGAAGTGTACACCTCAGTGTTCGATCCAGAGTCCGAGTCGATCAACACTTGTATCGAGTTTACTGTTGCAGTACCCATATTTGAGTCATCCACAGTAGTTATATCATTGTGTTTGTCGCTTACAGGTGAGAATATTCCAGCCTCCCGCCACTCGCTCATTTCGTATTTACAGCTCATGGTAGACAAGAATCTACTATTGCATAGTTCGCCGTAAGTTACGAATAGTAATACTTCTATGCAAGAACTACAGATGGTTTTATCAAAAGGAAATTCATGAAAACAACGATATATATATATATAAAACTAACTCGCATCATCAGCTAAACGAACACTTAATTAATGATCATGACCACTTGAAAAGTGTCGTGCTTCATCCTAGCGAGGATGAATTAATACACCATCCACCAATGACAGTGTAGTGGTGTCTAATTTCCGCGTCTCACGTTTTACGAATGTGAACACTCTGGTCAGGTGTCTCCATATTCCAATAATCAGGCTTTAACGGCTCATGGTTAAGAGAATAATTAACTTATTCATTTCTAAATATTATTCTGTATGGTCACTCCCTACCGATACGATCCACATAATTGTTTAGTTAATATATTTTTAATAACTACTTATTTATTCTAAACACCGTATGTATATTTTCTGTATCAGATGATGTCACTGAAAATCTGATTGACCTGTGAACAATGATATTCGCGAATGACGAATTGCCCAGACGAGAGGATAAAAACTAAATGTGAAGTAAACACACACACACCACACACTCATACACATATATTGCATTAAATAAACTGTGTAAATACGAAAATCAACAAATCAACTACCCCATGTGTGGTGCGGCTTGCCATCATTCCTATAAATTGCAAAAAAACGTATATAAACGTATGGAGCTGAAAAGCCGTTTTCGTATCATAGTACTTTTGTATTTCTTGCTCTGGGCGCAAATTCGAGAAGCACCCAATATATGATTTCGAACCAGTAAGATTGTAGCTTGTGGCTTAAATAAAAGTCTCACCTGGATCCATCGCCCCACGACATAAGCACATGTGCTGTGTAATTCAAATGGAGCGCATCATTGTGGTTTTTGTGGTTTTTGAAGGTTTTTGCTTACGAACTGTAGATGTTTATTTTGTCACATAAAATCTTCATTAGTGCATTCGAAAGACCTTTACTTGACGGTTTATATCATTTTCTTCGAGAGTCTCGTTGTATGTACTTTTTATCTAATTGCGCTCGTAAGACGGGTCACGTAAGGAACATAATGGGAGCGCTGTTTTCATAATAGTATGCAATATATATCGAATAATTGTGCAGTGTCCAACTGTGCGACCATCGCACGAAAATTTCTCGTACGTTTAGTCGTTTGCAAGAGCCTGTGGTACGTTCTTAAGTATACGAACGTAGAAGTGATACACATTGTTTGCATGACAATTGTGCAATAAAAAGACCTACTACAAGGAAAACATTGTGTACAAACACGGACGAACTTGGTGATTTTCTCACTGGGTCAAGTTACCATACGTTTTGTGTGGCCTGAATAACACGTGCATTCAACGTAGCTTGGTCTCTGCATCTGTCAAACTATATTTTATCAACCTATTGTTAATAAAATTGCCCCATTTTGAGGGTAGCTTTGTCTATGTATCTGCTAAAGTATCGTTTAGTTGTGTATTGGCAAGGATTTTTTATAAGAATTGCCATAGAAATAGCTGCGAATCGTTCCTAAAGTTCCGATCGTATCTGTTATTGCAACTATGCGTGTACGTGTTGAAGATAGTCTTGGTGCTTTATTGTTGCTTCAAGACATTTACACTTACATTCTGGTGCAACCGTGTCTCTTCTAACAGATTACTCGTATCCGATCTATCGATCCGATCTATTATTGAATTATGAAAGGAATAAATTTTATTATCGAAGCCAGGTCAAATTCATGTAGATTGTGTCTCGTCAACTCTGGGTAAAGTACAAGAACGACAGCAATAAACTGACTCAATCGGTCAAACATACAAAAGATTAAGTTTCTTAAATGCTATACTAGAGACTATCCGACTCTGTCGCACATAACTTTTGTACTGTTTGAAGAATTGAATCAGTTCGTTGCTGTCGACATATCAGATACGGAGTCGAACGGTCTCTAATATAGTATGTAAGAAACAATCTTTTGCAATGTTTGATCGATTGGATCGGTTTATTGCTGTCGTTCATGTACTCCATGCTAGCTACGTGCATACAAGGATTTCTCTATAATTCAAGATTGCGTTTTTTTTTATGAGCGCTTGGAAAAAAAAAGAACCGGAAGTACCCTGCTAACTAAAATTGTCATGCCTTATCGTTGTATCGGAAACACATGCGAACTCACTATTTATACACGAAAAACATATTCTACAAGCAAAACGAATACAAAAGTCAGTCATCCGCCAGACCATTCTGAAAAACGGTGTCTCCCCAGCCCCCAATTCGAACACCAAAAGTTATCAACTGAAGTCTTCTAAAATTGAATTCTACACATCATGGGCAAAGCTAAGGTAAAAGTAGAGGGAACAACCTAGAGAAAACAACAGTACAGTTCAACGACAATAACCGCTGCTTGTCGACGTGAGATGAAACTGTCGACGTGATGCTTTGCACGTCTCGAGTACTGGGTTTATTAGTGGATGTCAGATTCCAGGCTACGTTGATATGGACGGAAAGAGATGGTATATCAATGTAATGTGTATATATATTGTGGATCAAATAAAATTTGATTTTGTTTACCAACATGAGAATCTGTGAAAGCAGTAGCTTCCATGCAGCTGAGTTCATAGTCCACTACCAGAGAACTTTTCGCTGGCTTTGCGCACTTGTTACTCTCTTCATACTGTTTTACTCGGTAATTATCCCTCCAGGTATGTTTCTGTACTTATATAATATATAGATGTATGTATACACGCACAAAGGGCAAGGAAATGTCCGCATTTAACTCAACACGAATAGAATATTTTATACTATAAAGTCATATTCTGTGAGGTTTTCGCTTTCGCTCGATATGGTGTTGATATGGCAACAATTCACGCTCATGTAGAGATATACACGTCAATATAATTCTCAATTAACGTGAAATATAGCCACGTATGCTATTCGTTTACTGTGGTAGTCAAATGTATTTCAAGTGCATGATTTTAGCTAAAACATTCTCCAATATACAGGTTTAGTCAAGTATAGTCAGCATATATTTGTATGTTAAAATACTCTTTGTCTATCCGTTTTCATGACAGAACTTATCAATGTAGGCATGTCAAAGTTTGTACTTGTGCTATGTTTGCTATTTATTTCGTTTGATCTTAGATGTGTGTTATGAGATGTTCATATGTTTAGCACACTTGGATACTAAACATAATTCACAGGTGTGAATGTCCCTCTCATACTAGAATGTACATGATCGGCGTATAAAATTCAGCGTTCTCTCATTCCATGGATACATATGCCTTTTCCGTACACGATCAATTATGTCTACGTTATGTGAGTGGAATGCGTTTGAACTCATACTCTCATGTATACAGGAACAAACAAACTTCCAAAATATGTATTGGGTGTTATCCGACGAGATCTTTTTCTTCACTTCACTGCGTACGGAACGTTGAGTTGGCTTTTGTTTGCCAGTTTTGGATCGATTCTCTCTCTCCACGACAAGAGGATATACACTATTATATACGGTAATGATTTGGGAGATAACGTCGTGTTAAACAAACTAAGATGATAATTTCGTACATATGGACAGTTATACATTCGACATGCATCTCCTGTTTTTGTGGAGAAATCCGAGTATGAGCATAAAATACAATGACGAGCAATTGCCAACGTTTTAAAGGCGTACTTTCATTTGTTGTGTGCAATAGGTCTATTTTTCCTTCTTGCCCACTCTCTCACCAAAGAGGTCATACAGTACTTTACTCCTGGGCGCACGTTCAGTTTTGATGACATTTTGACCGACATGGTAGCGTCAGTGTGCGGCATGTGCAGTGTGTTGCTGCTAGTGGGCTTGGAGGAAAAAACAAAACGGCAAAAAAAAATATTGTAGAGATATCGGAATCTCGTAGCGCTGTAAATGCAGGTATCCAGACTTGAACATCTAATTTGGCAACTCACATAGAGACAAATGATAATCGTGATTGTGAATGCATTGTTCACATGTACATTCGTGAAGTAAAATATTCCAGTTAACACTTCCTGATTTCCTAACGAAACAAACATTTCAGTTCTTGAATTACAACGTGTTTTATAGTCGCACTACTACCTGCATCCTATACTATGAAACCCACACAATTTGTTGACATACTGTGTTACTACTTTCTTTCCGCATTTTTATTGTGCTCAAAGCATTATTGCAAACTTGAAAATAGTTAAACGAATTCTCTATGGGTGCTCTTATGCTTCATCTTCGCATACCCAGTGAGGTTGGTGCCTTTGCATATAAAGTGGAGATACACCTGATCTATATACTAAACAAAAAAATTTGATACAGGTTGGTATTTGCCGACTGAATAAAAGGAACGCCCATATGTACTTACTTAATCGCACGTGGTGTTTAGTACATTATCCTTGATTCTCTTCCAGCATATTTAAACAATCTTCTTGGCATTTACATGGGGAAATGGTACGGCATTGCAGAACATACGGATAGTGATCAGCAAAGGAATTACAAGGTACGGGCCATAGAAACACGCCTGGATAGAAAAATATTGTAAGCAATGGGTAATGATGATAAGATGGCAATACTATAAACCCATGTACAAGAAATTATCAACTACTCAGTCTTCGCAGATATATGCTTACAAGGATCAGTTTGGCATTGACAGAAAGATCCGTGTTCTTCCACAACTCATAGCAGATGGGAACCATAGTGGTCGTGACGTGCGTGCCGTAAATCATAAGAGGTTCTCGAAGCCAGTTACACCCTGAAATAGTGTGGTTGATTAAAAGTACGACGGTGAGTATTGTTTGCACCACCAATGGACAAATAAGTCTATGGTGACAAGCGATTGTGCATGTCGGTGTATAATATTCATATACAAAGTATATATGAGCGTGATGCAAATTAATGATAACTTACTGTTCCAGTATCCATAGACAGCTATGAAGAACATCGGCAGTTGGAAAAAAAGCTCACAGGCAACAAATGACTGGAACCAGGCTGGGAGTTTGCTCATGAAAGGATCATTGAATTCACTACAACATGAATAAATATATTTTGTGGGTACGAGAAACAACGAATATTTTATAAGAATCAGTGTAGCGTATATATATATGTGAAAAAGATATAAAGATTTCGAGGGTATGTGAAACAGTGAATTGTTTGTATAAAACTTAGTGCAGCATATACATGTTTGAAAAAAGAAGTGAAGATACGATATACTTGCAATATAAATGGTGTGGACGTATACTTCAGAAAAATAGTTAGTTTTTCAATTGCACTCTATAACCATGTGAGTGATTCTATCATGCATCATCACATTTCACATTACATTTCGTTACACATGACAGTATGGATCAACCACGCTAGAAGACGTAAACTATATTGGCTTGATAGCTACTCAACACATAAATATGTATACATGTGTACATTGTGTGCATTGGTGTACGCATACACATACGAGATATAAAACTTGGTCAAGTCCAGAGCCCACTCTGGGTAATACTCGCTTGGGAACATAGCCTGAGAGTCAATTACACATGTGATGGGGATATGCGTGATAAAGTAGATTAAACACACGGCGTCAAAAGTCGAAAGAAGCCCCATGATGATAAGAGATCTTCCGTTTCTTTCGATATTTCAAAGAACACGTGTTGTGATGATGATAGTGACGTTGTGGAAGTAAAGATCCAACACACTCACACTGTAATAGTGAAGGTGTCTGTTACACTGAGGACTAGTGGTCTAATGTTTTTTTGTTTTGTTTTCGTAGTGTCGGTGTGAAATGACACTTTACTATGCTGTCATCAGATCTAAACCAATTAAATCATCTATAACTGAATAATATTATTCAATCCTGAAAAAGCTAAGATCCGAGGTACACCGATCCATATAATGTTTATTCACAGTTATATATTCATATATATCGCGACCAACTGAATCAAAATAGGCATATTTAATGGCAGCATATTTATTAGTCTTGACCCCCCGCCCAACCCGTTCGAAAGGTAGGTAGAGCATCGAAAAGACGGAGACGGCAACATTCTGTATTAAGGAGACATAGGCCAATGAAAATATTATTCTATAAATAGATTCCATGTACACAAAACATTGTAAAAACTAATCCACACAACATAAACAACGCTATTTGCACATACACACACATACGTACATACACACACACACATACACACACACACACACACACACACACACATATATATATATACGGACGTTGTACATACATATCTTATATTAGTACGCCTTCCGCTCTTAAACTTTCATAAATACGTATACTTACACACACACGCAAACCGAAATATGGCTGAGTTCGAGATTATCGGAGAGGGTGTTGGAGATGGAGCTGATGAAGAGGGTGAGATGGATGAGGCGACCCGTCAGTTCCTTGCGGAGGAACAAGCACAAATGTCTTCCCTTCACGGTGGTGATGATGATTTTCAATCTGTATGTATTTATATTTTCATATGCCAGACGTTCACATAGGTACATGCGTTTCGAGGAATGTGTTTGTGTATAAGATAAGCTTTATGACAGTGATATTTGTGTTGCTTTATGATTTGTGTTCTTTCAAGATGTAAGAGATTTGAATATCGTTGCGTTGATGGTGTGGCAGCTCATTAATAATGAGGAACACACGTTCAATATTTTGATTCAGTACATGTTAGTTATGATGTGGTACGCGTGTACCAGGGTAAGCATATGCATATATGAGTAGAACAGCTTACTTTAGTGGTGTTTAAACTAAAAGACTGTTTCTCATTGCTAAACGCACGATTGTCAATGTAATGTATTTTGGTTGATGTAGGAGTGAGAGTGCTTTGCTTACGATTCTGACTATACCAGGTTAGCGTGCTGTATACAGTATACGTAGATATACAGTATAAGTAGATTGGCGTCGATTTGTCTGTTCAATATTCGCAATCATAATTAGATGGTAAATACTTCAATTGTGTACCATTCAGTGTTTAAATGCTGCAGGAGTGCATATCTATTCATCTTTTGTTTTGGTCTTGACTGACAGGAGGACGTTAGCAATGGCAATGATAATTTCGGTATTGGTGGTGGAAACGAACTAAAGAGTATGTTTTGAAAGAAAACGGGAAGCACCGTTTTGTATCGCGCACATGTGAGAACAATACACGCATATATCCATGTACGTACGCAACGTTTCGAATAAGTGACACTTTATGCTTTACGGGTGGGAGTACACACACTACTGCTGTGTGCGCGTATACGTTTTAGTGATGCTCTTGTACAAACCAAAGCTATAACTTTGTTGAATCAATTTATACTTAAGCGTGAACGAACAGTATGTTTACTGTAGAGATGGAGGCAGAGCTTGATTATAGTAATTTGTACATGTGATCGATACGTTGATGACAAGCGTGTTGATAGTATTTCTTCATGTGTCGCAGTGCAAAATCATACTTTTTTGCACGCTCAATGCTAAAATATAACTACAACTGTATTAACCAAGCATGTGCCCCTGTAACTGTATTAGGAACACATCTCAAAATAGGTTCAGTTTTTATCTTTTTATTGTACTCATTTTGCGTGTATTATGTTGTTGTATTTTTTAAGTTTCAAATGCATAAAGAGGTCCTTCATCTTCAACTACTTATTTTTAAATGAAATGTTCATAAAATTGATACCTTCGTACCGTCTTACAGCCGACAGTGATGAGTTTGGAACTGGTGGTGATGATTTTCAGGGAGGGAACGATTTTGGAGGGGCATTCCAGGATGGTAACGATCAGCCAAATGGAGGATTTGGGGATGAGGGCCAAGGGTATGTTATATGTGCATATATTTGATATTTGTCAAGCAGGTATTACACTATGATTCGATTGATAGTCTAGCGCGTTGTGAACTGGTGCCTTTTAGGTCATATACATGTACATGTACGTATATCTTAGGGGCGTTCTAGTATGGGTGATAAATGTCTCTGTCTGTCTGCTTCTCTCTCGCCCTCCCGTAGCTCAGTATATGTGTGTGTTTGTGTGTGTTTGTGTGTGTTGTGTGCACGTATGTGTATGTCTCTGTGTCTCTGTGGGTAGATGTTGGTAGTCTGGTGAATAGGGGAATGTTCTGATGCGAATACGAATCTATGCGGTATAGGTGTCTTGGTATACACATACATGATTCACGACACAAGTACAAATCGCATGCACTTATACGCACTCATCCGAACAAACGTACTCAGATTTGGAGATTCCTTTGAGGATGGGACTTTCTTAGAGACTAGTGGAGACTTTCCTCCCCCACCGGAGTCGGATGATCCTTATAGTGCTTTGAACGAAGAGAGTATGAATAGTGAATCAGATGCTGTAAGGTACGTGTACGATTTTTTTCGTAGCAAATATATACATACATTCGTACATGTACGTACATAGGTATACGTCGCACACCGTATGGTACACCCATGCTATATCCGTATGGAGGTAAGCACGGTTCGCTATAATGGACGATTTAAACGTTAACTTCGCATATGCGCACATGTGTATATGCACAGACATAAATAATTGTACTATTCAACATGTCCGACAGTGTTATCAATATGTGCGTTCTAGTCTGATATTATGAGATCTATACAACTCACATATGTGCATGTATATCTAACCCCCTCTCAGCATTACAAGGTTTAACACACAAACAACGCTATATATAAGTCATACATACTGTGCCATGTTGTATTGTATTATAGGGAATGGCGCACTGCCCGTGACGATCGCATTGCCAAGATGGATGCTGAATCGAGCAACAAAGAGGAAGAGATGTTAGCGAAGGCGAAAGAGGACCTGGACACATTCTACAAGAACTACGACGAACAGAAGACAAAGGCTTCTGCTACCAATCGGTATGTGCAGATGAGGTTGTTTGCATGTTTGTCCATGGTATATGATGTTCAGTATGTGAATTTGTCGATCAGCAAACGGCTGTAGCAAAGCGAGCCGTCCATTACTATTATGTTATTGATTGTAGTATACACTCAAACAACTTCTACTGGCACTTCGTGATGTTTTTTATTCATTAGTATGCATTGGTGGCGTTCGTGTTTAATCGTCAGTGCTGGTACAAATTTGTATTAAATATTTGGTGAATTATGAAAAGAACCACTATCTGATACAGAGTACCGCAAAAATATCGCTCACTCACGCCAACAGGGAGGCAGAGAGTGATTTCCTTGCTGCCAGAGATACTCCTCCATCTGATAGGGACTGGGAGCGTGTGTGTGATATGGTAGACTTCAACCCTAAGACCCAAAGATCGACTAAGGATACATCGCGCATGCGTGGCATCTTGTTGCAGCTGAAGCAAACTCCCTTAGTACGATAGATTACATATGCTTGGGTATCTAATATTTGTGTCCGGTAACATTTCTCAGTTATATCTATGATAAGAATTTAACCAAGAATAAATTCAAATAGCCATGGACGGTAGATATACCATGTTATATTTCCTTTTTTATGTAAGGTAGTCTATGGCAAGGCAAACACAACAGCACACCTAGTGCCTGGTACATGCTTGCGTTTGTGTGAGCATATCTTGTTCCCGCAACAAGAGGTCCATGAGTTTGTGAATAAACACTGATATGAGTATAGTATTTGAGCTTTTTGGAGCGGCGGGCGGGGAGGGGTATAAATAATTGTTTATTTTATGCTTATTTCTCTATGCGTAAACAATAACCCTCTCTTACCCGTCATTGGTATGGATTTTTTTTATACATTCGCATCTATTTTAGTGTGGCTGTGCATGTGTAATATATTCACAAGATGGATTTCCACTTGTAAATCTTTGCAAGGTCTACTTACGTTGCGCGTCTCAAGACGCAACTACAATGAACACAATTGTCCATTTATCCCAAGTATAATTAGCAGGTTACTTAATCATACGAACAATTTTTTAGGTACAACGATGTGCATGTATCGTATGCGAACAGTATCATATTTCCACTACATGAATTCATACAGATACACACTGTATACTACGTATTAGTATATAGATGGCGATACTACTTTTCACTGTCAATTGCTTGCAACCCTCTTTGTTTGCTAGTGATATCCTCCATGCTCCATCAGTAAACCCTTTGGTGTATTTCTGTCCCCTATGTTTATCGTTTTGTGATCATCTGCAGCCCTTCCATCTACTTGTTGTGTCCACTGTGTGCATAGGTCAGATCCAGCGTAAACGGCAGGAAAATTGTTGTTTATCTTTTTGGATTTACCCTTCAGTGAATGAGGAATGATTGGGGATGTGGGTGAGAGCTGCGAAGTGTGGACATGGCTGCGAAGTGTGAGCATGAACGTGAATAGTAGAATCATTGCGTCAGAATACCATTAGTCGAGATCTAAGAGGATGAGATACACAGACAATGCGAGTTGGATTGAAATGTACTGGGTATTCGATGTGTGTAATGTAACATCGAGACCCCAGTGAACACAACTGGAGAAGAATTGTAAGTGGGTCATGTATTCAATCATCAATTTCCGTACAGATAAGTAGTTAGGTTTCAATGTGTTCAGCTTTACGAGCATATGTAGGTGCACCTGCATGTTCGCTGGTTTCTATCAATAAACAGATTGCACACCTTGAACGTATAGGGAAGAGCTATACCGCTAATGAGAATGGCGACGAATGAAGTAGCCCACGAAGACCATCCAATGTAGAAGGCGTACCCGTAACACCACAAATCACCGTGATTACTCAGAGCGTGTACGGATATCACGGACATACCGACCAGTAGTAAGATATTCTGAGAAATGACAAATTCGAGGTTGGGTGGGAGTTTCGTGTGCTAATGTGTTCGAGCACAGGTGTTCCTCAAAGTATACGAGTTCGTCCAAGTGCGAGTGCGCGACGAACATAGACGTGGAACTCGCTCGTAGCATGGAGCACAATAATGTAAGACAAATGCATATGCTTGAGCAAGAATGCGTTCAAATTACACGGAGGTAATCAAATTATATGAAAATCTACAAAATGTGTTCGAAGAAATGACCAGTTGCAGCTTGTGTGACCAAATACACAGTTTACAGATTAAAAGGTAAAGGAGAAAGTACTCACCTGTAAAATGCTTATTGCGACAGATGAACATGCAATGTGCATGCTACACTTCATAATACTATAACCGGAGAGTACACTGGCGATTGCTCCGCATGGCACGGCCATAACCAACAATATACGTACTACGCCAACCATCTTGACGTGTTTTACGCATTCTTCTTCAGTTTCTTCATTTACCTGATTTTCGACACCTCCAACTGGCACAACACCACTGGCACCTTCAATTGCACCATCACTGGCGGATGTTTTCGTGGGCGGGGTTACCACGGTTTCTGTTTCTTTCGGCAGATCGGGAAATATGGTATGTAATTTTGCGATGCTAGTCTCCGCGGCAAGAGCGGAGAGTGTGTTTGATGGTTTCACTTCAGCTGTATCGTCTGAAATGCTTTCTGCAGTGGCTTCAACACTGGATGTTGTATCTAGTGGTACGCTACTAGTGGCGGAGATGAGCTCCAGAGAGTGAGTGAAAGTTGCAGGAGTAGTGGATACAGCTTTATCGGTATTTGGGACTGTTACACTGGTGGCTTTGACGCTCGTTTTGGAGGCCTCCATTGCCACAACCAACGACGATACGTATGAGGGGACAGAAGTAATTGTTTTGGCATGAAATGGAATCGGCGTTCCAATCTGACGTCTGGGTTTGATATCAATATGTTCTGCTATAGCTCTACGTTTGTGATCCACTTCTTTGGGCTCATGCCACTGGCAATAGCTACCTTCGTTTTTGATTCTCACACAGGTATCGCCAGCTTTGCATAACCACCATAAACCACGTACAACTTCAGCACTCCCATTTACTGTGACGAATGTCTCCCATTCCGTGTTCACAATGGATACAATACCAAGGCTAGTCGAAAAGAGTAGTAGAAGTATTCCAAGTATGATTAACAGTAATCTACGACATTCGCTTCCTTTACCCATAGTTTTTAGTGTCAACTATTTATTATGAGGTGTTTAGAGATGAAGTTTGTATGTGAACGTGTTAGTGACGATTACCATGTATACATTAGAGTACTAGTCGACGGCATGTGTTGTTCATCTTATCCATTCATTCATCTTTTACATTATACTTTTCATAGATCGAATTATCGATTACAGCCCAGGAAATGATATTAGTCGGTTTTTCTAAATATTATTCAATATAAATATTTATTTAAATATTGGAATATCGGAAATGTTCCGATTGACTCACTCTGGGAAAAATAATTATGATCATGTAGAATATATATATGAATGTATGAATAATATTGTTTAAATAATTAGTTTATTCGATTGGAAACGCCACCGTTCCTAACCATATTCCCATAACAACAGCCAATGGTACGAAGACATGCATTCCATCTTTAGTACCTGTCAGAAAGCAAATGAACTGTTTAATGCCCCACGATTACACAAACTAACTAACAAACTACCTTTACCAGCAATCATCAACTAGTGCGTAAGTAAGTAGTGAAAAAGCGGGGTTTAGGGTTTAGGGTTTTAGTACTCCTATTTCTAAACATTGTTAAACTGTATTTCTACGTTCTACCAGCTCTTGGAGTGTTATGTTATAAAAGATTGAGTCCAGATCTGGTTTTTCGTAACCACTCCCTCATATTATTTTTTAAGAATATAAGACTAAGATGCCGGTATCCCTAGTTTATACCTCATTCGCGTATGAAATTAACACGTAAAAGAATAAAATAGTTATGTAGGTAAACAGGAACAGTTTTCCATCAGATAATTGGAATATACTCCCAAGCACGGGTTGTTAGTCTTTGAATTACCAACGTAACGCTAGTATAACGTGACATACAGCCGTCGTGTCTTAATAAACTACGTTCATAACGGTGATTCTGCGCATAACTCCACAATGGCTGAGCCTTTTCCGTGAACATTATGTGTACAAACAATGAGCGTTCACCGTATCTCAACCCCACTACTAACACGGCGACCACACTGACTTTCCTTCTCGTCACTTCCACACTGGTAGTTCATCCCGTTTGTACGTTTCTATATATGTTTCTGGGTATTACGCTGAACCAAATACCTGATACTTCCTAGCAAGCAGTAAAATGAGCAGACGAACTTTATTCTTAAAACATTTTTTTGCGCTGCTTATTTAATGAAGAGTGAGATATCGCCATACAGCCTAAATATGTCTTCCAGGGCACTCCTTTGCGGAGCTATGTAAGTTCACTCTAGTTGCAACCTAACGACAAAACCTCGCTGTATATCTCATCAAAGGTCTAGCTACATCGGACCTGCCGCACACTTAACGTGATCTTGTATGCATATAACATACATACACAAATATGAGCCATAAATAATGCTGGTATAGTAATAAACACTACAAAGCGGGATACATTTTGTTTCTTTTGGGTCGTTTGTCGTCTCATGTACGGAAAAAAAGTGATCGTATTAATGGATAGTTTGGATGATTTGGGTCGTGCAATCGCACGCAAGTACTGGGGAGTGGTCACAGGTAATGCTTTTTTAGTGAGAACTCGGCAACCCCTGCTATGGTATAGCTAACAGTATCACTGAGTCACGTCCACTTAGCATTTCGGACCATGCGTTATTGTGTGTACATATGTTACTGTGTTTGTGTTTGTGTGTTTGTGTGTGTGTGTGTGTGTGTGTGTGTGTGTGTGTGTGTGTGTGTGTGTGTGTGTGTGTGTGTGTGTGTGTGTGTGTGTGTGTGTGTGTGTGTGTGTGTGTGTGTGTGTGTGTGTGTGTGTGTGTGTGTGTGTGTGTGTGTGTGTGTGTGTGTGTGTGTGTGTG
>JAWQFL010000013.1:1090041-1154738 GCA_033442365.1 Creolimax fragrantissima
TGTGTATGTGTTCTTGCGTATCATGCACCAATATGCGTGGACCCACATGTGTATAGCCTATCTGTACGGGTCCATATATGGCATCATTATAAAAAGGACATTGTATATACACATTGTGTGCACATGCTTGCATTTGCGTTTTAGATAAAACGGGGTATGTAGAATTTTGTCATGTTAATTGTTATAAAATCCTTGGTCGTAATCCCTACTATGAGGGAACGAACATGTTACTTGGGATAGTGCTGTAGACGATGTCAGTTGAAAATCGATTAAAAGTCGTGACCTTGCTGTACATAATGGGTTTGCTCATCCGCCATACACGAAACCATCTTACATTCCTTCAAAATGCTGGCTGACTCCTCATTTCCTGGTGCTGTCGCTGTCGCTGTTGCTTACTAATAGTAATAATTAAATCATTCGTGGCGATGCTTGACGAATCTGTATTTGCGTTGAGTATGCGTTTTTCGGATACGATTTTTCTCGGCTATAATATATGGGTAAACAAAAATATATCTGTTCTTTCAAATCTCCCACAAGTGCTGCTGCTCAACTACGTCGTACATTACAATTACAAGTTTCATGTATATTAGTCGTTCTGCGTTCTTTTGCGCAACACTAAACGATAAGTGCTGGACTAAAAGAATACAAAGTAGGGCTTAGCATATCTTTCCATGTACAAATATGTACTTTGGGCAACTCTTACTTACACAGCACAAACACAACATTTAGAGATGTGTGCTTTGGTTTGGAGGTGTTGTCCTATTTTGCATATGGAACTCGTTCAGTAGAGATCCTATAGGAGTTAGGCCTACAACAGTTTCCTAGGCTTACTTTTAAGCACTTCTTGACGCATCTTGATAGACGAAATAACTGTAAACATGGGTGGGGATAACACTTGAGTATACGTGGTCGAGGGATATTTCGTATTATGTCTCATGAATCGGGTGAGATAGTTGTTGAACATGATAGTACCTGAAGTGGTTACACAAATATCACAATAGCTTTTCATGATCCTGCAAATGAGTACACAACGACCAACATACGATTCAAGATGGTCATAGCATCAGGGTCATCTCGGTGTACATTTGTCAGTACTGCTAGTAGCAACCAAACAGCACACTTGTACATTCGATGAGCGTTCTCTCCATCGTTTAGAAGTTCGTTAGCCGCTGCATCTTTGCACTACACACACATTGTTTTTGCACATTAATATGAATAATATGAAATATACTACGTATGTACATGTACATCTTCTTTCTCGTTGACCATTTCAATCTGCCGTCATATTTAACGAATGTTCGGTAGAATATATCAACTTACACATTATTGCCATAAAAGACTAACATCGCGTAAAAATAGGAACACTCCACTATGTCAAAATTTGACTCTTCGTTTTGTCAATCAACTCCAGGAGTGACGATCAAGACTAAACGAGAAGGTTATCTAATGGTATTTATAGTGTTTACCTGTGCATGATATTGTCAGTGTAAGTATTTATATGAAGAGTCTACATATGCTGCATTTATACCTACTAGGTTCTAGATGTACATAGGGCAAAATACAACAATGTGAATAGTAATAAACAACATATTCACACACATACGTATACACTACCAAGACGAACCCACCACATACCAGCTTATTCAAAGTATAATCGAAAATCAGTTTATCCGCATTCGGCGTGTCCATCCGATCACTACTATGGCCTACGAATTGCATCAGTTCGAGCATTTTCGCCTTGGTCTATGATTGCAATAGTGACATAAAATTAAAGGGAAAGTATGAACGAGAGAGTGCGCAGTCGTGTTTACATAAGGTGTACGAGCGTGTGGCAATAAATACTACAATATATACATGAAATATTTGTGTGGCAATACGTTGCGTCAGTACCTTCTCGGCTTTGGTGAGGCAGTGGTTATAACGATCCCTAAGTTGCTGGACGGCTGTATACGGACAAAAGAAAAGTAAATTAGTCATACAATGTTGAACTAACACTATCGAAAGTATAAACTTCACGAACTTTCGGTTATATATTGTGTGTCCTTCACCCACAACACCTACGATCATACGATACCAAATAACACGTTCATATATCTAACCTGCATATAAAATGACATATTTCATGCATCAAGCCAAGCACATACATGCAAACAACTCCAAGCATACACATATGAACATATACTGAAACATGTAATTACATCACACGCAATCCATACCATGATTTATAGCAACTGTAATAGTTCTCCCCTGTTCAATTTTTGCGGTCGCTACATCTAGCGCTAGACGGTATTGTTTTAGCGCTCGAACGAACAATGAGAGGGCACACAAATGCATATAACGTTCGCATGCCTACATCAGCGTATGAGATTTTATAGGGGGGTGAAAAAGTGGTTATGAGTGGCCCGGTGTAGCTATTTAGTAGTGGTTGGAAGTAGATGTGTGTGACAACGTATGGCTGTGATTATGAGAATGTTGAAATCAACAATCTCCACATCAGTATGCAACAGAGTGTTTTCATGAATATACTCATGCTTATGTGTATATATACAGTATCAACACTAAAAATTATTATTAAGAGCGCGAGTAAGATTGTGTTTGCATCTATGCACACACACAAGCAACACACAACCATACACATAATATATAGATGTAACATACTGCGGTCGATTGTGAGAGACGTTGTGAGCTACTTCCACTACTACTGCTCTGAGATACACTCAGTTTTCCTCTATTCAAATACTTTCCGCCCAGCCACACAATCACATCACCCCGACGAGTGTAGTCCTCGATTGCTTGGATAACCTGGGTCTGTTATACAACATACGTTCATTTCTACCATTAATATCAGTGATTTCGATTCGCATTCTAGTAAACTGTAGACCTCGTATCAACCCAGCCCGAAATGTTTCACAAATTTAGATCAAGTGAAATGTTGCATTTATAATGTACACAGCAACACCACAACATATGAATGACCACTGGGACACAGCTTGAACTATATATAATCTTAAAATGAAAACGTCAAATTGTCCCGTTTCTTTCTCCAAGTAGGAGATCAATAATATAAACACGCACGCATAACATCTGCATATGTGTATTTCATCGACAGTCACTACCATGTCCACTTTTCACTCACATTACCACCTGCACGAGCAAATGTATTACTCATTCATAGATGAGCAAGACGTAGGGTACACACTCATACACATGTTCGTATACCTCAGTGATGCGTCCATCCACAGTCCCATATCTCTGATCCCATGAGTTCTCGCCAGCAGTTCTACCCGCGCCCAAAGTCTTTAACGCACCCGCACTTGTTGGAGAAGTGGTAGGTTGTGAAGTTCCATATAAATTCATAGTGTAACCCTTAGCCGCACTAAATACATTCGATATAGCCGCAGGCATGTCGGACATTGTTGATCTCCTCTGTTGGACGGTACGGCAGGTGTACATATATATGTACGTAAGTGTAAGTAAAAGTTCATGGGCAAGTACATGTACATGTCTAGTATACACATACTCATACCATACCCATACCCATAGGTGTGATGATACATGTATACAAGTACGAGTACGACTCTGGGTATGTGAGTACATCAGTGTAGGTTTATTTGTAAGTGTTTTTATGACTAAACATCGAATTCATACATATAACCACATATATAAATATGTACCTTTGACTGCTGCTGCATAAGTGACATTGGATAATTTTGTGCAGTTTGAGGATATCTCCCACTCCCATTATCGGTTCCGACCCCCGGTGTTTGATTGGCTAGTACAGATTGACAAGGGAGACTGGAAGGATATTTATTGTCCCCGTAGCGGCCATTCAGATCTGATAAGCAAACGGTACCGTGCATGAGTATATGTAATGTACGCGGGTTTATGCTTTTGAAGAAAAGTACACTTGGAGCTTCTGCGTTTCGTACTCTAGTCTATATGTACATACAGATGAAATTGATCAATTCGCTACTATCTCCACAAACATATTTATATATAGTTGCATACTGCATCAATTACATACTAAACTCGTATACATAAACATACATATATAGACACATGCTCGTATTCTTTGCAAAGTCAATCATCATCTCTGTAAGCAAAGAATATCGATCACGTCTTCTAAATCAACCCTCAGTTTTACAGATACATTGAATACTTATGAACACACCGACGAATAAAGACGTGCATGTCAAGATAAACATCAGCGTACGCATATACACATACCGTCTGCAAACGCATTCATCACGACATTGTCTTTATCAATTATAACATAAGAAGCAGCCTCATCCCGTGTACCGTCTCCAGTTCCACTGTCCCCCACGCCAAACTCAACACCCATCGATGTGCCGAGACAGCTACTTTCGCTGCCATATCCGTAACCATAGCCATGATAACGCCCCCCACCACCCACACCTCCACCTCCAGTGATTAAGCGTCCTTCAGTTGGGATATTATCTCCGAATGTAGATGGTCTTGTGAGAACGTTTGCATTCATACCTATGTGGTGAATGTGCGTGTGTTTGAGCGTGAGCGTATTGCACATAATAAAAACACAGGACGAACATTCGAAGGGTAGGGTAAAAATTCAGGATGATGGATATTCGAATACACAAAGGAGAGCACATACAAGCTGTCGTCATCGCAGTCACTGTATGGTGTATTGTGTTGATGCAGACACTGGTATATGAGCATACATACAAACTACTTTGATCATACCCGAATAAAAGCCATCGGGACTCTTCCTTCCATCATTGAGAGTGAGGGTACCCATCTGCCCACTCAAACGTTGACCAACTGTACCACCAGCACTCGCACTTGAGGATCTATCTCGACCCACATATGGTGTGTGAGTGGGTGTTGTAGACTTGAACGGATTCCTGCGTGGCGGATTGGGTGTAGGTACACTCCTTTTCCGTTGTGTGGATGGACTTTGGTTCGAAGTTGGGTTCACAGTCACAGTAAACCCTCCTACACCAGAGATGTCCTCTTTGTACCTCCGTTCTTCCATACGTCTTCCTTGCATATAGGTGTTGAAATACATAGTTGTGTCGTTCTCTGGAGGAGTGGGAAGAGAACCGAACCTGTGTATGTGCATAGCCGTTAGTGATTGTGTCTATAAGAATGAAACACGCACTTGTTGAGCAGAGCTCAAGTGTGCCCAGGGCCTGGGAGATGAGAGGGGAGCGATAAGCAACTACCAAAATTTGGGAAACTTAGGACACAATTTAAAGCGAAGTTTTATCACATGACTATACATTAAATTTACCATGTGCACATCCAAGGTGAAACATAGATTGTAAAGCTAGCATCTGTATATATAATCGTGTACCCTCAACACTCTCTAAGTATCCCTGCAAGCATTCAATTTCCTACATGTATACATTCACAAGATATGTACACAATTTCGCACACCATTCAGAACTCATATAAATACAAGTCCCCTCCCTACCTGCTTCCAAGAGATGGTGTGGGGCTCTTAAAATAATCCATTCGATTGCTCCCAGAAGACGCTACCAGATTTGAGATAGTGCTTCCATTCTCTTCACCTCGAAACAAACCGCCATCGTTCACATCCGAACCCACATCCGCACCAGGGCTGGCATCCGAACTCCCCCTTCGCACAGGATGGCTGGTACTTGAAGTTGGGGTGTGCGTGTGCGCGTTTGAGGTCGAGGTTGAAGTTGAGTTTGAGTTGGTCGTAGATGTCGTACTTGTACGTGCATATTGGGTATGGGTGGCATCCTGAATCGCAATACTACGACTTGTCCCGTTGTTGTTATACCCTGACAAATGGGGGCGGGGCTGGGCGCCTGGTCTCGCGTGTGTATCTGTACTCACCCTTTCACTCCCACTTACAACCCCACTCACATCCACATCCCGGCCTGTGCCTACGTCCGCACTCAGGATACTAGATGAGGAAGGAGCAGGGGAAGTCAAGGTCGTGGGAGAATACAAGCCACGCAGATTATTACTACTGAGATTTGTATCCCCAACAGTCTTAACCACACCGTCAAACGACACCTGTCGTGCAATAGACACCACATCCGCGACCTCCACTACCCTAAGATCCCCACCTGTATGCGCACCGTGAGAAGCGGATGTTGAAATAGCCGTGGCTGTGCTAGCTATTGCATTGAGGTCAGATATCGGTATTGGGGGCGACTTGGTAATTGGAGATGATATCATATCGGCTGTTTATGGGATAACACGTGTGTTCATGAGTAATACATAATAAGGACTGGTAATAGTGGAATGCATGTATTTCTTCTTCTTCTCTGTATGCGAAACAAAGCGCACAGCCGTTGGCATTGCAGGTACAAAAGATGAGAATAAGTGCACCGTTCGTGATAAGACGATAAAAATACTCACAACTTCCAATTTGTCCGTTTGTTTTTATACATGAGAGGTGTGTCGGCAACTAAGGATGCATTGCATACGAAATTTCGCGACCTGAGCGTGCCAGAGCGATACATGAACAAACATAAGAGTACGGTATGTTACAAAGCTACGTATATATGCATACTATGTTTAGAGGAATCATCGTCATCTCCAATCACTACTGAGTCCTGATATTGTTTTAGATCCAGAAATGGGTGAGAGAAAAACTCGTTCGCGTCCATTCGGAGATTGGGATCAGGTTGCAAGAGATGTCGCAGAAGACTTTTCAAGTCTGGGTCAATGTCTATGAAACGTGTATGCGTGTGGTCATGAATATCCAAAGCATATTCTTGGGCTATAGGCATCTGCAATTTACTAGCAAATATACTGTGGACGCAAAAGGTACAGTCAAAACTACTTCGTATATCAACGCATATATGAAGCAAGAGAAACAAGTATATCCTTTGCTTCCTATAAAGCTAGACAGCACATCGCTATTATAAGGGGTTCACGGTCACATCGCTACGACACACGTGCATGAACAATGTGATACGGCGGGCATCCATAGAATTTCGACAACATACTCAAAACATATTCATACAACACGAGTACTTGTTCGTATACATCAACGATTTGCACAAGGAATGGCACCATTGAACAAGTCGATGTGCTTGGTCACCAAGAAAGACATTACCTGATATTTTCTCACACAGAAGAGTATCGATACTCACAAGTTGGCCTTCACTCTATTCTACTGTACACGATTAATGTTCACGGAGAAAACGGAATAGATATATAAACACAACAGCGTGGACACACCTTCCGGAAAGTGTAAAGTATTCCACGTTCGCTTTATTACATTCGACAGCTCGATGTGATTGCTGGCTGTAAAAGGAGGTTTTCCAGTCACGCATTCATATAACACTGTACCAATACTCCAGAGGTCAGCCTTCCATCCATACGGCTGTGAGGCCAATATTTCTGGGGCCATGTATAGGGGCGATCCACACAGTGTGGCAGCAAGTTCACTCTCAAGATAACGTGCAAATCCAAAATCAGCCACCTGTGCGTATAAATGCACGTTTGTGCATTAGTTTTCATACAGTGCGGTTGCTTAAGCAGGTGTATTTACGACACTTATATTCACGTGAACATAAAACAAGGACAAAGTAACACTTATGCATTGTTTGGATCTGCAACAAGTACGTTTGTAGGATGTGTGTGTATTGAGCAAACGTGCACCTGGCCATGACGAACTCAAACATGTGTTCACGTATGTGTAAACACAAACGATTATTACCTTGAAGCACAAACTACCATCATTTTGCACCTGTAGAAGTACATTTTGAGGCTTAATATCTCTATGTATGATATTGTGAGTATTTAAGTGTATGATGGCACTACCAACTTGCTGTCCTACCGACCTGACCATATGCAGATCCATCGGTGCTCGTACTGCACCTGTTGAGCTGGTGTTACGAGCCTGTTAATGGAATTACAAGTATGGATAATGTGCGTTTGAATGAACATGTGTTGCTACAGTGCATGGGTTCGTGAGCAACATAAAACGTATTTATGTGTGTGCAAGTCTGATGAGTCTACATGTACAGCGTGTTTACTGTGTTTGCTTGAGTGAATCATAGTGCGAGTATACGCTTGTATAGGCACGGTTGCACATGTGAGCACGTACTCAATACATTGTGGATGTGAGGCAATGTCAGTGTGAGCAGACAGTGTGCGACAACTTGAAGAGATAAAGTGATCGGTTCAGTGGGTGCATACAGCGGTGAGAGTAAATGACTGTAAATACCAGTGGCTGGAGGATTGGTATAACGTACCTTAATGTAGTGAGACAAGTCCCCCGCTTCACAGTATTCCATCACCAGGTACATGTGCTCAGCAGATTCCTACAAACCAATAACCAAACAAATGCGCTTGAGGCAAAAGAACAGCAGAATGCTCTGTAGTTTTGCGTAAAGATAAAGCAGGTCTGCACCCTTTTTTAGATTTAACAATAATTTAAGACTACATCTCGCATCACCACGTATAAAGCACATACCCTCTCCCATTGTTTTGTTAATATCTCAAGACATTCCTACCTACATTTACGTACGAATGCATGCATATATACCATTTCATCGTAAAGTTGGATGATGTTGGGGTGGTTCATTCTCGTCATGATTTGTATTTCAAGCTCTAGATTTTCCAACAACCGCTGCTTGAGCATCATTGTATTGATACGTTTTACTGCGACCACCATATTTCCCTGTCCACATGGTGTACGTGCATACTCGTTAGAGACATAACGCATGATGCTTGTTATTTACGGAATAAACGGTAATTATGAAAATATGGAACGAACAATAAAAAAATGCATTCTTGTGGGTAACAATGTGTAAGCATTTCAATGGAAGTTCAGCTACAGGGTAACAGGATTATGTATGTGGTCGTTGCACGAAACCACATATAATCTTACCATGCATACACATGATTTATATAAATGCAATGTATTTGCACATCAGTACAGTCACATCATATTCACACCTAATGTACTCATAAATAGTTAGGGTTTAGGGTTTACACAACTTCGCCGTTACTCCATACAGACTTTTCCGAATTTTGTTAATGGATGTATATATCTCAACAGTAATATGTTAGCAACAAATACAAATATAATATATAGATGACATACTGCTTACTTTTAACCGGCGCGCTTTATACACTGTAGCAAATGACCCTCTGCCGATTTGGTCAACAGATGGGCGGTACGAATACCCTCCCACCTGTTTGTAACCTCCCGATGGTGACATATTATGTACCAAGAGCTCTGTTGTGGGCTCCAAGCCACTCTGTGCATGTGAAATAGAGCTCCATGAGCTACATGTGGATGTAAACATTCGGAATCTTACTGGTGTTGTTTGTGAATCTATCTGAAAATATTCATGTGTGACATTACTAGGAGCATATATTGCCAAGTAGAAGTTTACAGCAATGAGTTTGGGACGAATTAACGTCACGACAAGGATTGCATTCCACTCTATCTCCTTTTTAGATACACCGACACGTGTATATAAATTGATTCGCAAATGAACTTTGTATTCTTCAAGTTTTTGCTAAAAGAGGTTACAACTCTTTATCTGCACATAAACATTCGAAGTCATAAGTATGGATACAGCGATACGGACTCGTTTCCAGAGAATTTCTCCACGCAATCTAAAGACGTTTTCTCGCAAACTTATAGGGAGTTAAAATTTTAACCCGCGCATGTATTCGGACAGTACTCTTATACATACATATCCGCACACATACGCATATATATATATTCCTTCAAACGAGAGAGTACAACACAGCGCGTACTCTACGAACATGCACTTGTATACCACAAGCTAAATAACCAACTATTCTCAGTTTTAAGTTATGCACTCTCAGTGACAAAGAAAATTTCAAATCAAGATGCGTTACACTCACCCGTTTGTGCATGGGGGTGTGTGAATACGTGTGTGTGAGAGGAAGGGTTACCAACCCGTACTAATGGTGACCTGCTGGTTAATCATACTCCATCCGCCGTCCGTAGACACTGGGTGAGGGTGTGCAATTAAATTGTGTGCATGTATACGTTTACCTTCATTCACTTATATGTGCATGGACAAATGAGAACGTATGTGAGTGAGCTACAATAACACAAGTCTGCATACATGTTTCACGGCAATATGGTAAAGTCAAACATGTACATTCACATACACACACACAATTTGATACACGCATATGCATTGTACCTTGAGAACTATATAATCAAACGACGGCTACGAAGGAAACTCTGTTGCTTGACTCATCTCTAGCAGCGCGTCCAATAATGAGACGCTTTCAAGGATGCCAAATTGAAGTAACTTTCTGTATTCAACTGGCCGTATGTGTGTACTCTTGTATATGTTTCTATGTGTGTTTGTTTGTATCATACACAACTTGTAACTTTCTGGTTTCAACTGGCCGTATGTGTGTGCTCTTGTGTGTGTTTCTATGTGTGTTTGTTTGTATCATGCACAACTTGTTAGTTTCTATAGTTAGGCGAGTGAGAAAGTCTTACAAATACTGATATTTATCTATATATATATATATATATTCATGTATATATGTATGTATGTAAATGTGTATATAACATTTGATATTTGTATATCTGCAGTTGACTATTGCTTCAGTCAGTCGTATAATACATATAATTTGATTGTTTTCTGAAAGAAAGATATCAAGGCGCACTGTGTGTGTACGTATGTACGCGTATGTATATGTATATGTGTATGTGTGTGCGTATGCGGGAGAAGTGTGCTGAAAGAGGAGGTCATATAGACAGACGATAGAGAGGGGAAGGTATAGTCTGGGTGGTAAGTAGTAGAGGAAGTAGTCGTGTAGAGATGGGTGAAGATGAAGGGCAAAGCGGGGCGGGGGTAGAGGAGATGAGAAGAGAGAGCAGAGAGCGGAGCGGAGCGAAGAGGTACGTAATCTCGTTTGGTAGTTACGGCCACCCGTGTCCGTCAGTCTCATCAGTCATTGAGTGAGAGAGTTGAGTCAGTCAGTCCAGTCCACACTCAGTCTGTAGTTACACTCAGTCTGTAGTCACACTCAGTCTGTAGTCATAGTCAGTCTGTAGTCACACTCAGTCTGTAGTTACACTCACTCTGTAGTTACACTCATTCTGTAGTCACACTCAGTCTGTAGTCACACTCAGTCTGTAGTCACACTCAGTCTGTAGTCACACTCAGTCTGTAGTCATAGACACAGTCTGTAGTCACACTCAGTTTGTAGTCACACAGCCTGTTCCTCTCTTGGTGACCGCAAAACGTATACAAAATGAGATGTGATCGAAGCGGAGAGACAAGACAGAGAGGCGCGCGATGATTGGACGACTGAGTGGTGGGGTGAGTTTGTAAACTGGGGGCGGGCGGGTGTTGGCACTGAGGCGGGCGGGTGTTGGCGGGCTGACGGGTGTCAGAAGTGTAAAAGGGTTGGTTGAGGTGACCGTAGGAGATGGGCGGCATTATAGGGTGAGACTGGGTGGGAGGTTGGTGACGACGTCGGTGGTGTCCGAGGTGCAGGCAGGATCTGAGTAAAAGTGGAATCCGGTGTGGACGGACAGAATTACACAGGGTTTGGCTACTATTAATAGTAATCAATAATAATTTGTTCGTTATATCAAGGTTAATCGTATTGGCCCATTTACTTCCAGAACATATGTCATGGCTTTTTAGTTGTCACTTTATTCAAAACGACATCTCATATTGTCAAAGGAATACGTATTCTTCTTTCCAATTAGTGTGCAACAACAGAAAATATAATTGTCTGTATTTACGTTTTTCAAGTCGTCCCTTGTTTCTTGTTTGTGAACAATACAGTTTTACATTTTGGGTCATGGACCGATTTCGAGGATGGGCTTCACGTCATCATAGAGCGGTTAGCGGCATCGTCTGAAGGGTGTCTGCGTCTGAACAGCTGGTATAGTGTAGTTCTGCAGTCTGTGGCGTTAGCTCGCATTGCGTGCACTGTGTAGTTTGTATTGCTTTGCGTAAGACGATGTGTCGCTTTAAGGGATAGCTTTCCGT
Organism: Creolimax fragrantissima; assembly: GCA_033442365.1. NCBI lineage: Eukaryota > Ichthyosporea > Ichthyophonida > Creolimax > Creolimax fragrantissima. Next base: position 1,102,017 of record JAWQFL010000013.1, read on the forward strand.
TATGAGCGACATCAACAACCGTCGCCATGTCAGGATCCGTGTTCTACTGAACAATTAGTTCTTCTTCGATATCTTGTCTTTTCGTTTCGGTTGTATATGGATAAGGCGGCGCATCAATACTGATCCGTGTTCTACTGAACAATTAGTTCTTCTTCGATATCTTGTCTTTTCGTTTCGGTTGTATATGGATAAGGCGGCGCATCAATACTGGAATATAAGCATCTTCATAAATACGCCTGTGGTTGTTATTTTGTGCTCTGCTTTAGTGCTCCGCTGTTCTCGATTCAATTATAACATTAATTTGAATCCTCAACAAGCGGAATTGCGATGATTATGTAGATATTGTAGTCCACAGATGAGCGTTTAACACATCAAACAAACACAATTGTTTTGTTCTGAGTAGGTCATGTTAGCACGGTGCAAATTAGTAATTACACATCAGCCGGTGACGTAAACGTGCCAGGGCGTACACATGAATCTGTTGGATGCTCCCTTGCTTTCTTCAGTTCTGTATATGCATCCATGTATATTATATGTGTTCACCTTTACTAGTACGAATAAAAGAATACATATACTAGTAATGCATAAATGGACAACTGTAGTACTTCTGATATTAATGGCACGCCCTCCTTTTCTTGTTATGTAACCACACCCTATTCTGCGACGCGACGGGGAGGGAGGTGATATGAACGATGCGCTTGTACAAAATTATATATTTAGCAATGGATTCAACGTTTTGTTTACATCAGACCACCCGGTTTTTGAAGGCAAATAAACTTTTCCGAAGCGTTAATGTGGTCAGGATAATAAGGATATCGTTGATTCTCAACAGGGCATGATGTACTGAGCATACACTACATATTCCTTGTGCATGGCGGTTGTAATGTAGTCTATCAAAAAGGCAGCGGCATTGAGGTTTGACGTCAACATGACTTTGAAATGAAGGATGCCTATTTTTAGAATTCGTCTTCTAGAAGTATGTTTTTATGATATTTTACATTTATTGATTCAGTGGATGTGCCCCTCAATTGCTTTAAATGCCATTTTTTTCGATCACATTCCACAGCTTCTCTTTCTCTCTTGAGACCTCGTCCACTCCCCTCTCATCCCCAGTTTAAAACTAAGAATCACCCCGTGTATGTGCGTACGTATTACCAAGTTATTCAATATTTTGTACCTGTCTTGTTGGTTGTTACTGGATATGTTTTTGAAGTTGCAGTATGAGCGGGAGTGGCTCGAGCTGGCGGAAATACTGTATATTGAGTGGGTGAGTTCGCTACCAGTAGTTCGCTACCAGTGAGTTCGCTACCAGTGAGTTCGCTATTAGTGAGTTCGCTACCAGTGACTTGAGACTTAGAAAACCTATAATTTATACTGCATCAAGGTGTCGTCTTATCCCGTCCTCATTCCCTACCACCTTTGACCCGAGTGCTAACTAGCCAGGACATGTCCAAGGGAAAGAGGGAAAACAGGTAGATGATGATGGACGAGGTATAGGGTAGACAGACAAACCTAGCGACAGTCCTGGCGACGTAGACAGAAAGACAGAGAGAGAGGCAGACAGACAACAGGGAGGGGGGGGAGACAGACAAACATACCATACAGCGAAACAGACGAACGGACGGACGGAAGAAGAAGACATTAATGTCATGAAACGAAATGCCATGCAATGGATTGTCTTGTGATAGCTAAAAGCAGTGCATTGCTGGCGGGAGTAGCATATATGTCAAGAGGCAAAGTCACCCACATACGCACTCAGTCTAATACAAGTAAAACCCATACATAATATCCTTACCATTACTCTTACTACTATACACAGTCACCCCTCCCTTCCACCACACACTCACTCATATGCTCACACTCGCACACTTACACTCGCACACTCAACTCTCTCCTCCTACTTTTCCTCAGAAAACATCCTTGTTTCTTGAAAAACAAGCCCGTGCTGGTTGTACATCAGAAGCCATCGAAAGTCAAAGGTATTGTGAAAGTATGATATCTGGTGGAATGTTTACCCCCACGTCGCACTACCGGTTAAATGTACTTATTTGTAAATATATATATATAGCAAAATTCATCATGTTGATAGAAATGTGCGAATGGATGAGTTTTGAGTATTTGATTTATAACTGGGAAGTAATACTACCTCATCATGTCGCTCGTATAATATTGATGCACGCTCGTACATGAACAGTAGCCATGTCGAAAAACCCCTCCGATAAACGTGAAGCTAAGCATGTAGTGAAAATGTTTGTACCACCCGCGGATTGCAAGCCCACAGCGGAGATGTTGGAATACTATGAAAAGTACGGTTATCTTTTGTTCAAGGGGTTCATGGATACTGGTGAGCTGGATATATACAATCAGGTATTGTTGCGGTCAGCCGATGTGATGTACACATATACTTCGTTTTTCTCGTACGTGCAGTGTTGTGGGGCTTTAATTGTCGTGTGTGCGCATGTGCGTGGACATTTCACACTTGCACAAGCTATAGGTACCGGTATAGTCATACATTTGTCCACATCCACATCCACCATGTGTATACAGAGATTTACGGACCTGATTGAGGGACGAGCACCTGTTGCACCACAAATGACTGTCATGAAAGATGTAATGGTGGCGAAAGGTGTGCCATTTCGTGTATACGTTGCTGACGGTTGTGTGTGTGTACTGAATTAGTACTTTTACCCTTGCCCGTGCTCATAAATCCTCATGTAGTAATGTGTTAATACATATCAAATAGTTTGCTATACCCTTCATCTAACTCGCGTATTTCCTTGCTGATTTCTGCCTTACCCTTGCCCGTGCTCATAAATCCTCATGTAGTAATGTGTTAATACATATCAAATAGTTTGCTATACCCTTCATCTAACTCGCGTATTTCCTTGCTGATTTCTGCCTTACCCTTGCCCGTGCTCATAAATCCTCATGTAGTAATGTGTTCATACATATTAAATAGTTTGCTATACCCTTCATCTGACTCGCGTATTTCCTTGCTGATTTCTACCTTTCTCATATTTAGGGGTGGTTTCTAGTCAAAACAAAGGGATGACTATAAACAAGATTCAATCGTTCATTTACGATGACGTCCTCGTGCAGTACTCTAAGAATAAGAAGGTAGTACTTAAGAGCAGTACAAACATTTTACATGAGTTTGTAGTTGTTGCATAGTAGTATTTTCTATCGAGTGGTAAAGGAAGACGTGTTGCATCTTGACGTACAAATTTATCACAAACACAAACAAATTATGAATATATCACGTTCTATCCGCAAGCTTGGACGTTCACAAAGAATACACAAATGCTGAAACATACTGCTACAGCGTGCTACCGTAAGAGAAACACGAGAAGGCGATAATATGTCACACGAAACGTTCATGTCTTATAGATTAGTACCATTTTTGCTGCGATTCGCAGTTTTCCGTGTTTTGTGTGCCGTATTATACTATTCTTCTTTTGCTTGAGTGGATTGATATTTTTACTTCGGTCTATGGCTGATGTACTATCAATTTTAGTTATATGTTTTGATTTTTTATTTCATTTGGGAATTAATGTAAGAAACGCAGATCGTGACAATGTCCGAAAATATTATGTCACCAAAAGGTGGTGTGCGTATCATACATAGTATGCTTATCAATAAACCGCCGGGACTTGTAGATGACTCGGGCAAGGTACAAATCTGTTGGAAAATAGTGATTATATGTACGAATATCGCCAGCGTTTACGAAATCGGGCGCGTATGACTTGTGAATGCGGATATGTGTCTTTTAACTGCACAAAAGTGCTTACGAATGAAGGACAAATAGATATGTTTTGGAAGAAGTACACAGTTGTGGGAATGTTTCATCTGTGCTTCTAATGTATCTTTGTTAGACTGGTTGTGATTGTGTATAGAAGTAAGTATCGAGTACACGCTGATGTATGCGCGTAGTTGCAACGTCAGGGCATGTTCTTTTTTTATGCAAGACCTACGTGCATACAGCCTTCCAACTCATATGTACATACAACTGCTTGGCATATGCACGTGTACGTTTAGGTTGTTGGAGGACGACACCCCATACATCAGGATCTGTTTTATTTTGACCAGCGTCCACCAGAAATGTAAGTCTCACTTGTAAATTGATACGCTCAAGATTCGGACATTTATGTGAAAGCATTTACGCATATGTATGTACCAACGTACAGGATTGTTGCAACTTGGACCGCAATGCAGCCTGTGAACAGAGAAAACGGGTGCTTGATGGTGATCCCAGGCAGTCACAAGTCATTGTACCGCCGAGAATCACAGCTGGGTGCAGGTGATGATCAATGTGGGCTACTTGACCATGAACTGCCTAAGTGGAAATACATCAACACCGCATGTAAGGAAATACAATTTGACAGAGTTTGTAAGCACTATTGTACCATCATTGTGTAGCGGGGCTAGGTGATGAAATATGATAATAGGCACACTACACCACAATAGCTGCTATATTCCGTGTTTATTTACGCAATGCACGTATGCATATAGGTCAACATGTGTGGTTAGTTTGTCTGTGAGTGACATTTAACTGTTTCTGCGTGTGCGTGACATGCCTTTGGTTGAGTAGGTAGATGGACTGGGTTCTTCAGGAGGTCCCGGGCGGTTACCTAGTCACTTTAGAACAATGAACATACTAGATATTTGCCAGTTGAATGAACAGAACGACGGCAGTAATTATCAGCGTTAAATTTGTGTCAAATAGTACTTTTCGTGCTTATATTTACGCTATCATTGCACACCTGTGCAAAGAACATATAAGCAATAAATTGGACGGACTAGTAGTGCACGAACACATATACTATCCTGCATCGATGTGTATGTGGGATGACCACAAAGAGTGACAATAGCTACACTGCTTTGGTCTTCAAGGTTTTTGGTGTATAAATGATATGAAAGCAGGGAACTACTATCTTTTGTAACTCGCTATCGATTGAACCTAACTTCTGCGTGAAAGTACTAAGAGTATTTCATGGTTTTAATCCCAAAGCATACTTCGCATATAGTGATCCACGATTCGGACATTGGCCAATGTTGTTTCTTGAAAACTTATTGATCATGGCCTTGTTCATACGAACACTAATAGCCCTGAATGGCCGGGTTGTACATGTTTCAAATTGTCTTATTCCTTTGCTCGTATACACAGATTTTGGGGTTCGTGACCTGCCGAAGAACTGGAGAGAAAAGCGGGTGTATGTCAACATGGATGCTGGCGACACAATCCTATTTCACCCTCTTTTGGTATGTATTTCAGATGTTTTGGTGTGCGTACCATGCTTTTTCGGTGCATTCAACCAGCACTTACATTCACCTAGCGAATGAGACAAAAAAAAAAGGTTGGCTCTAATTTGTGAGCGTGAGGTAAATGATGTACCTGTTGCGCTTTTGTCTATAAACGTGTCTAGATGTGTGTGTGTCCTGTTATCATTTGCAATCGTCAACCCAACGTTCTACCAATGCCATGTTACAATACTGGCTTGCTCATATGACTATATGTAAATGTACACGACATGAATGTTTCCGTTCTGTTTCTTGAACACACTTCCAGCTACATGGGTCAGGTCGCAATAGGAGCAATGGGTACCGTCGCGCAATTTCAACACACTATGCCAGTGAGGTATTTACGTGTATTACGTCCAGAGTATCTTAGTTGAGTGACATCTTTATATTATCATAACTTCCATTCCTGAAACCTCGGTTGCATTGCTGCGCGTTGCATAAAAAACACTTGCACACCTACCCACACGAATACGTACATATTTTCATCAGAACTTACATGTGTATGTACATGCATCGTCCAACATGTACGTTCACACTGAACGCTTCGGCACCCAATGGGTAATTTATGCAGCGATGTCATACAGTCCCATACGGCGACTCATCAATGGCGATGTGGGATGAAATGGTACCAACGATCTTAAGAAGACTACAAAGGGATGGGACTGCTACAGTGGCAACCACCTTTGTGGTGACTCCCATAGGTATAGATACTGGATATTTATCAATGTTATGCATGCGTAGAATATGTATCACATAATCATGATTTTAGTAGATTTGTAATATGTAGAACAAGGTAGATTGTATTGACACGAGTTCCTGTATCGTGATGGCCATGTAGAGGTTATACAGAATTTTGAGCATGTGCATCACATAGAATTGTCGTCCCCTTCATTCCCATGCCAATACGTTTATGTAGTGAATACCTTGTACAGGTACAGTAGTACGCCATGACCTGTGGTGTGTGTGTGTGTGTGTGTGTGTGTGTGTGTGTAGTCGGCACTGGCTAACAGTCACTTCCAATACCTATACATGTATTTCAGTGTATGCATGTCTGTACAGAGCTGGGGTACAGTCTACAATCGCACGAGTCGGAGGGAGCGCAGCTTTCGGGCTGCTTATGGGATTGCTGAGTGGATGTGTACGTGTGAGACAGAATGCTTTCACAAAGTGTCTGACACGTATCACTCTATGGGCGGGTATGCATCGGGGTCATCATATGTCGATTAAATCACCATCAGACTAGTTGCACCAACGCAACAGAAATGTCTGCCAGTTATATATATATATATATATATCAAAGTTTGACAGATACAACGAAGTATAATGGAGTATATTGGATTTAAGCCCACACACAATATAAACTCATCTTAACACTGTGACTGAGTCCCTCCACACTATTTTATCAACCCAACAAGTGTGTACACAATCTTTATGCTTTATTACATAAGGAACTAAGTGTACTTGCAAACACGTTTGACGGATAAATTTGTTCATTGAATCAGACCAGGTCCGTTAAGCTAACAATGCATCTTATGTCGATATATCTTGCACTTCAATAAACACTTAAAACGTGAAAATATATTACATTAGAACATAGTATATGTATGCCCACTTGTTAATCGTCAATAAGAGTACACACGGAAATGAATAACTAATTCAAGGCAACAAAATACAATTAACTAAGTGCTTACATATACTCTTATCATAAACGTATTATATACAATTAAGGATTTATCAATATATCTGCCTTTAGGAATATCCTTGGACTACTCATTCATACATAACGTCACAAGCCTTCAACGCTATGACTGGGGGGTCTTTAACTTCGCTTCCTTAGGGGACGCTCGTACCGTTTAAATAAACACAGCGGCTAGAATAAGAGTCTGGTGTGATTGATTGTATGCATAAGAATATCTTCATATATTTTTAACTTAACGTGCCCATACACAACATCGTGTATGACTGTGTAATGTAATAGCACTAGTTGGATGAGTTGATGTTTGCGCGATGGTGGGTGTATATATGAATGCAGATGCGTAAGTGGTGTTGTGTGTTTGTGTTTTTCCATGTTTTGCTGTACGCAGAAAGTCAGAGAAAAGCGTAAAACAAATTGGTTAAATGTATCATCTATTTACTTAAATTCATCCCTTTTACGGAGTGTTTTATACCCAACCACTGGAACAGTTTAAAACGTAAGAGAAAGAAAATACGCCTTTACTTTTATAACAAAACGGGATGGGCATCAATGGCAAAACAAAGCGCCCACACAAATGCTCTACAATCACAACAGACACACACATATATATATACACACACATATACCCGCACAAACACATGCTAAAGCACGTACATACAAAACAACACACTATAAGAATATATACACTCTAACTCACTCCTATATATTGTGCATATACGCACATACGTATAGGTTGATATAAAAGTGTTTCACTTTTGCAAAACTACCCGATCTTTTTCACGAGAATAGCCATATACGGAACCCACATAGTGCAACATGCCCAATCCTTCACCTGCTGAAAAGCTTAGGCAATTGTTGGCAGAGTCAACCAACGGCCCGGCGCTTGCAATGCCATGCTGTTTTGATGCCATGAGTGCTAGGTTAATTGAAAGGGAGGGTTTTAAGGTGCGTACTACTCTGGTATTTGTCACAAACGAAAGTTTGTAGGGCACTGCTTGTAGTGCTTATGTGCATGCACGAGTGTAAACATGATTATATTTCTGATTTTCTCTTGTACGCTCACCTGACACACGCTTAACCAGACGTTGGGATGACTTACCCGCGTCTGTTTCAATACCGGGTTCGAAGAAATTTTGCGATTCGTGATTGTATGCATTTCCTGGAAAGGTTTGAAGTACAACGCAAGTCTAAAGTGTGATTTTCTAGTCTCGCATTGATTTTTGAATCAAATCAGGGAACCGTTTTTATTCATAACCTACCATAGTCATACGGGCGTAGTCATTAATTGGGAGACACCTAAACAAGAATACATCTCATACAATGAATGAATCATACAGTGCAGTTTGTATACGCAGTTCTATCCTCCAACATGCAGGTATCATTCATGAGTGGGTTTGGAGTTAGTGCAGCGTTGCTGGGACTTCCTGACACCCAGCAGGTTAGTATGAAATTATAATCCAAGCAATTTGAGATTAATAACATAAATTTGTATGAGATTGCCGGTTTGTTAAGAATATGAGTTTATTGATATTTAGGTTTCTATGCGGGAAATGGTGGACACCGGGACAAACATCTGCAGTAGTGTCAAAATACCGGTTATTGGCGACGGGGATACAGTATGTAGCAAAGAAATCCAAGTTTTGTTATTCTTTTTGCGCGCTCGTATGCGTGCACCAACTTGGCTTGTAAATACATGCACTGGCATATTTTTTAACTTAACATTATTTGGATCCTTACTGTCATATGTACAGGGATATGGCAATGCAATTAACATAAAGAGAACTGTGTGTGCGTATGCCCGTGCTGGGTTCGCGGGAATTATGCTCGAGGATCAGGTAGAATTTATTATTAAACTCTACAGAGCATATAAATATACAAATGTGCCTATCAATGAATTCATACATACATAGGGACTTACATACGTAAATTATAGAAAATGTTGTATGAATATTGTTCTCATCAATATACAAGTAAAACACGTTTTTGTCCTGGAATACGCGCAAACACCTACAGTCCGCATTCAATATTCCCCTGAAACACTTACTCGACAGATGCGAAGATTTCGCGTTCGATGTCCAATTCACGATTCTGTTTAAAACTGCGGTTTTATCTTTCTTAATGAACGGGATATAATGACAACTGTATTGTTAACAATAGTTTGGTTGTGAAAGAAACTAATGTATGAACATATTTATGGTCTATCAATAGGCATCGTATTTCCATCACTACAGTGACACAGATTATTTGTAAATCTCCACACTCATATCAGTAAAACAAATTCGTCTTACTTGCACTTCTAGGTTGCGCCCAAGAGGTGCGGGCATACAAAAGGAAAGTCTGTGGTTTCAAGAGAGATGGCTCTTTTGCGTATTAAAGCAGCTGCTGATGCGGTAGGTTCTATAATTGTGCAACACATATTGTTGACATCAACGTATTCCGAATTTCAGCTGCGTGAGAGTTTAATATACTATCTCTCACAAAAAAGTATATATGTACATGTACGCTCAGATATGAGTACGCGTGTATTCCAATATGTACCTATGGAGAAAAGTGCGAATATCCTCAGGTTGACAGTCTAACCTAATATCTACCACCTACTGTATCATTCTTCGAGCTTTGTCTGAACAGAAGAAAGAGTATGGACTCGATATTGTCATTGTTGCTCGCACTGATGCGCTTGAACAGCACGGTAAGACTTTTGAGAATTAATACCAATTGTAGCAGGAGCTACGTGAATGACGAGTTTCGTTGTGTAGTGATGTTTTTATCGTCGTTTGTATACCAAAAAAAGGAATTGAGGAAGCGATATGGCGGATGAGGGAGTTCGAGAAATTAGGCGCTGAAGTTCTGTTTTTGGTATGTAGAATTCATAATCAATTTGATACCCTCGCGCATTGCACTAATAGGCTTATATATATGTGTATACTGCCATACACGTGTACCATCGCAATTAAAGATACAGTTACTATCTCAAAATGGCTCGCTTGCATAAATTTCAAACCCTGCCACCATAGTATCGCACGAACGATCGTTACATATATCAACTAAAAAGATTCCACCGCACAAGTGTATCAACTCATACATATTCTCTTCTTGCCATAAACATTGTGTCGAAAATGCGCTCCGATTATACTGAGTAGGAGGCTATCAAAGAAGTGTCGGAAATGGAAACGTTCTGTAATTCCGTACAAGGTGTGTGACCGAGAGATTAAGCACAATACCAATGTATGTATGTAACAGCCTTGTCCCAGAGCTAGTACGTAAGAATACTCCTGTATGCATTAGTACTAGTACTCCATACACTTACATATATACATATGCACCTGAAGGAACTCACACTGTCCACATAGAATGATACTTAGAATGCATGCACTGTGTCCTAGAGCTTTGTAGTTTGTAGTTAGTATGTATGCAGGAACACTAATATTACATGTACTTCATATATACTAAGGCGCCCGTACTGTCCACATAACGGCTACTTGCTATATGTACACATCTGCAAAGAGTGTTTTCAAATACTATGGTTGTACACAAAATTTAGGTTACAAGATGGCCAACATGATTGAGGGTGGGATTACACCCGTATTATCCCAAGCTAAGCTGGGCAAGATTGGATACTCTCTGGCTGCTTATCCTATTACACTTTTATCCTCCGCCCTCCAGGTAGCCAGTTAAACTCCTAGTATCTGAATATGTCGACACTTAGATCGACTATGAACCCATGCAAGCACTAGACAGAACCTATGTTTTGTATATTTGTCGACTTTTAGTCACGTCCCCAAAAATGTGCTGTCTCATTCCAACGTGCGCATGTTGCCGTCCCAAATAGTTCTTCTCTCGTACTACCATCATAAATATATCTTCATTCAACTTCTTCACGTTCATGTAGTGTATACATGAGTACGTTTATACGTTAGTATTTACATTCTAAAAAAATTATTCATCCAACATACAATCGCTATATGCATACCATCTCACTCGAAAACCCATTGTACAGGCCATGACGACGTCTCTACGTGTGATTAAGGATGGAGGTGAACCAGAAATGCTTATGAACAGGGAAAGTAATCCAATCATGACTTTTGAAGAGGTTAAGACAATTGTAGGATTTGATGAGTATTATGCTGAGGAAAAGAGATATTCATAGCCTGCAAATGCAACACCAAACAATAAACGATTGGTGGGAGTGCCAAGGATCGCGATTTATTAGACTGAGAAGATAATGTACTTTTGTACGTTTTTTACGCCCATTGAACAAGCCCCAGTTCCGCAAATAAGAGGTCTTGAGTCTCAAATAAAAGGTCTTCGGACTTAATTAAGCAACCAATACATAATTCATCGGTTTGTTATGGCTATTAGAGTAGAGATACCACTTGTACATAGCATACATCCACTGTGCAACCATTCGCCATGTGAAGTCAGAAGCACATATTTGATACAACTCCTGTATATTTGTTTGCTATTGTACTATGACATGTCTAGCATAGAACACTTATAGTACATGTCTACATAGTATAGGTACTCGAAACAACAAATTAAACTGCGAATTATGAGTCTAAGTTGATTTTCCTCCCAGCGGTAGCAGAGATGGCATGTAATATGTAGTCAAACGTTTTCTTTTTTTGGATTCCTGTATAAATGGGCCGACCATCAATTACACATCATAAAATACTCGAGTAGGATGAATAAAGCGTCCCTGCTTTGATGATACTTGTTGAATTGGTGACCTTTCTGACCACAAGTGTGCTCGTCATATAAATGTACAAAGATGTGTGTTAAAACTGACTTGTACTTGTTGCGAGAAATGTTAAATGTGATGGTATTAGACTGCTGCGAAAAAGAGCAAATAGGCACCAAGCAAATGATGTTTCTTCAATTTGTCAATAAAGGACTTAAAACCAAACTTTTCGTAAAGAGAGCCTACTAGTGCTCACTTCGAGCGAGGTTCATGTTCTGGACGTGAAGAGAGCCTACTAGTGCTGACTTCGCGCGAGGTTCATGTTCTGAACGTGAAGAATGAACAAACTTATCTGAAAAAGTGAATAGAACGTGTCGGCATAATGCGTATGTGAAATATACAATTGTGCAAGTCTGCGCTTCTTCTGCTCATGTCGATACTTGTATGTCGATTGAGTGTTTGTATTTCCTCTTATACGTTCTTAAACATGGATGCTTGTACTTGCATTGTGGAATAAACGACCACATCTGAGAAAGTGGTGTTTGTATCATACCTGAGAAAATGATAAGAACCTTTCTTAAAATAATTAGATTAGAACGTATCTGAGAAAGTAATTCGAACGTATCCGAGAAAGTGATTCGAACGTATCTTAGATAGTGACCTATCTAACAAAGCGATTAAAATGTATCTGAGAACGTGATATTGGTAACATTTTGTGATACTGTGATTTTGTTACATACTGTGAGAAAGTGATTTGTTGAAAAAGCAATTTCTAAAACGCTCTTCAGTTAGCACTGACTCACTTCGCACATCGGCTAAGAGCGTTACGAGAGTGACTCCTCGAGTTAATTTCTATTAATACAAATAACACAACACATAACACATACACATACACATGCACATACACATTCACATGCACGCAAAAATTACGAGAACTCGAACACCCCAGTGAAAAATGTTGGCCTTCAACAACATCAAGCATGTACTTTACGTAGTGGCAACTTTTCCTTTCAAACTTATAAACCAATTGCTATCATATCGTCGCTACGTTTACAGTGATCCAGACCTAGACATTCCGTTTAAGCCACCGCCTTCGTGGTTTCTTAAGGTGATTCACGGTTGTTTCTTGTACTTTCACGGCATCACTCTGATTAATATTAAACGAGTACCCACCGATAAACCGCTGTTCTTCGTGTTGAATCATCAAGCAACAGGCCTTGACATGCCAATATTCTTTATATCATTGTATCTTACTACTGGGAGGTTCCCGAGACCGCTGTGTGATGTATTTCACTGGTATTTGCCGGTAAGTGTCAAGATCTAATATAAATACAACTTCTATTCACAATCACAAATGGAATACCATTAAAATGGTTCTGATGTGATCATGTGCACGCACGATGCTCTCAGAAATGCCAACATTTGTGCTTATTTTATATTATTGCAAACATAACGATCTACTGAATCGTTATAACAATGAACTTCGATGTATAATTACAGCACAAACCACTTCTGACGTTCTTTGGCGGGGTACTAGGAACGCGCGAGAATGTACGGGCAATGATGGACAAAGGTATGGACATTGCTGTATACCCAGGAGGTGGGCGGGAGATTTGCAAGTGCTCAACTGACAAAAAATACTCGATGATGTGGAGCAGGAGAAAGGGCTTCGCACAACTAGCAATCGAAAAAGGATACACAATAATGACTGTGGGCGGTGTAGGTGCCGAAGATTGCTGTACGATTTTGTTTGATGTACCTATAACAAAGGTACTAAAATTCATAGGCGTGCCCGAACGCTCTCAGACACACGTGGGTTTCGCTATTCCGAGATTGTTTACCAGAGAACGGTTTTACTTCGCATTCGGACACCCAATCGACACCAGTGTATATAAGCGAGATTTGTTGGAGGAAAGCATCGAATTGGTGTGTCACGAGGCTTACAATTCTGTGCTAAGACAAGTAAATTATTGCCTCAAGTATAGAGAAGGAAAGGGTGCTTCGAAGAGATTTATAATAGATTATGAGTCGATTGATGCAATCACATACAGCGACGTTTTATGATAAGGTTTTGAAATCAGTACTGGAAGAGTGCATCAAGTGATTGTCTCAACATCGGCTCACTGAGACAGAACGTTAGACCTAATAGATTAGAGACTGGAACATGCGTACAAGTTAAAGCACTCAATCATAGGAATCAAAATGAAATAGCTACACTTTGTGCTGGATGATACCCTGTATTACTAAGCGCACGCAATAAGAATGTCATTTCAATTTTCTTTAGTAAGTTTAGCGTGTAAACTAAAAATCCTTTGCAAACTCATATAAAATTTTGACATACATATAGTCTCACTAGAGTGATTGTCTTTTTGTAGAGGTTTGGTGTTCAGCAACTTTTGACGACTGTAAACGTTCCTATAACACATATATGTCTCTATCCATCAAGTACATGTACAAGTGGTACGTGCGGACTGACCGGCAAAACGAACACCTGATGGAAATAATAAACAAAACGAAAACCAGAGAGATAGAAAGGAATAAATAATACTACAACGCAACTTCATCAGATTACAATACAAACGAAGTGTTTAAAACCTTAAAAGTTTCAAATACATGCGAACAGCAAACATCGTTTTGTATATACATCAATGAAGTGAATTTCGGTACTTGGTACTTTCATATTGTATTACCACCCGATTTTTAAAATTAGGAATGAATGGATGTAAGTCATTTCGTCAACGAACAGTTGACACAATTGAGTTTTGGGTGATAAAAAGTGAGGGAAAGCCAAAAGTTGTAACAACACGGACACGATTTTGTTGGCATTCAGCTACTTATCAATAAAAAAGTAAAAAAGCCAATTCCAATTCCAAAATTGCAAAAACGGTTATTTTGGCATACATGTGAAAACAACCCCTTTGCTATGAAAATAATCTTTTTTTTGATGTTTTTTTTTTGAGTTTTTCTTTTTTTTTGATATCCTTACTGACAATTCAAACCAAAGACAACCCCAAAAACTGAAGAAAAAGAAGAAAAAAACGGGGAGCAAAAAAAAATATAGATGTAACAAATGTGCTCACTCACACTCACTCACATGCACACGCAATAAACAAAACGCAATACCGTTCAAACACACATACACACACACATACATACACTCACTAACACATACACACACTCACACATACACACACTCACACATACACACACTCACACATACACACATATACATACACACACACATGTGTATATACTACATCACATATTATCCATCCTATCGTACGCATTCCACGGACCACAACGCTCACACGGAATATACGCGTGTGCGTGGGTGATCTTATAGTTGCTGCACCCTGGCTAATTAATTGAGGGTCACATAGCAACCACGCTCACTTCATACTGCACACCATGATTAACGCGAGTTTCCTCAGAAGAGGGCTTGTACCTTTATGTCGATGCGTCACAGCTACTCCAAGAGTCACATTATTGGCAAATACAAAAAAACGCGCACTATCGAAGAAAAGGAGCAACGCCGGTCTCACGAACGATCCCATCTCAACGGCTCGAATTCAACTCAAGGGTATTCGGCTGGGTATGAAAAAGAAAGTCCCCAAGCCTGAGTTGATTATTAGTTCACATCCACCGTTGAAAATATATAACCTTCAGGAATCTGTTTTAACACACTTATTGGTCCGTCATTTACGACGAGAGCTGCGCGCGAATAACTTGGAAACAGACAACACTCGTGTAATTGGTATGAAGTTTTGGATCGAATTACTTATACTGAACTCTGGAGCTCGTAATTAGTGCATATTTCTTAACATGATCTACATGATATTTCAAGTGTGTGTATGTTATATTTATACCTGAAAACATCAGCAGTGTGTGATATACCCACGTACATATCCAAGTACAAGTAAGGTATACTCAACCATGAAGAGCTAATACATTTCACACTCTCACAGATGTTCCGCTAGATATTAGTATGCATATACTACTGATTTTAAACTCACATACATACACACATACAGTTCTACGTCGCGATCCAAAACAATCTAACAAGCTTGCGGGAAAATGTATGCTTGTTAGTGATTCAAGTGTGGAGGGTACATCAGAAGAGGCAGTGCGCGCTCAGTTCGACCTATGTAATGATATCCTACACTCACGCCCACTAATTGGTATTATGGACGATCTGGTGAGCGATGCGGGCGCTGCGGTTATTTCCAATTGCTATCATCGTATTGCTACTAACTCATCTCAGTTTCAAGTTAGAAGCATGAAGTATGTTTTTATGTGTTTGCCCATATAAATGTGAAAGAACGCTTGTGTATATTTGTGCACGTAATGATATTCATAGCTCATATTAACGGGCTAGATCATGGAATATCTTGCTTGCGGCTTAAGCGTTGAGTTGTGGCCTGTTGTAAAAGTCATACATATCACAGTTTCCCGTCAGAGGAGAAAGTGTTAGTATATCTTTCTGTACCACTATTTTTTGGTTTTGAAGTATGTGCACGTGTCATTCATTCCATTCCTCGTATCCAACTGGTGATATTATGGATGGATTGCAAACAAGCCCGGCATGCAGATCATGGCCAGTTGCCATATTGAAAGAAAAGAGTTCTACGAATTGCTTGTACTTATGTGCACATGGTTGCATAAATGTATATTGTGGGCGATCGTGACGTGTGTACAGTTTGTGACCACGCTCTTTGGTAGTGCCATATACACGTAAATAAGACTACTTCCAACCACGCAGATCTGGCCTCGTTCATGGTGGTATGCTTCCTCTGTTGGCATCACTGGATACCTTTATTGGAGAATATTTGCTTCTGACTGGTAAACTATTCACACAAACACATGCATATATATATATTGGTATCTGAAAGATGTTTATTTACCTGTAACTTGCCTACTGTATACACATTATGCAATTTATTCTCAAATGTTAAACTTCCACGTTGCCATAATATCTACACCGACAAACTGTGTGAAATGAACTGTTTACCAGTGTTTGGTAACAATCCACGTTGCCCTTGAAAGCGTTGATTTAGTGAATTAGTTCCTATGCTGCCTGCGGCTGTGCGCTTGTTTACACATACATCTAGCATGTAATATAGATATTTGATGCACACATTAAGAATGTATTTACGAATGGCTTGTCAACACCCACATGCCGATTCTGGGCGATTAGCAATGCCTTTGATCTATGTCGATTTATAGGCGGAGTACAGACTTACGAGGACAGATATCCATAAACCCACACGAACACACAAACATGTGCACCTATAGGACGCACTCTGTATGGAAAGGACCTGTTTGCGACTGGCTTGTCAACCATGTACATTCCGGCTGAACGCATAGAATTGATGATTAAGCGATTACCAATGCTCACCGAGTTCACCCCTGATGTGCTTCAAACAGCCCTTTGCGAGTTTGCTGAACGTACTCCCAAGGGTTTGACGCTCACGTTTCATGTATGTGTACATATATGAGCACATTATTTCATCATATCAGATTTCACTCTTATTTCTCTGCTGCTGTACTCGTACATTTTGTAAGTGTGTGCACGGTATCGACATAAACACGAAACATTGCTGATACTTCGGTCATCAGTTTGAGATTGTGAAGGATTTTCTCAAATATACATACACACGTTACACACCTACATGTACATCTTATACTTGTGGTATCACCCAACAGGCTCGCGATATCATTGAACGATGCTTTAACCCAAATTTTGAGAGCATAGAGATGATTTTGGGTGCTCTTCGCGAAGAGGCCAACTCGCCTGAGGATAAATCGTATGTATCTTGATTTCTTCTACTCAAGTACTTCAATTTATACAAAGAATGCATAGCGTGCTTTTTGCCTATGCTGCATATCTGAAAACCAAAGAAACTGGTAGTAATGGTTAAACATGCATGTACTTAAAAATACGTGTGGAAATGAAGCATACACCGCATTTATACGAGACTATAACTTTTGGTGTTTATATCGCACATGTGTTCGTTTTCCTCAAACATTTATAAATACTTCACATTCAATAATAAATGTGCTCACGTATGTGCCAAAGTTACGCACTGAATCACTGCATAACTATTAACGTCGCTACGTCCATATAAACAGAGTGGAATCGTCCTTTCTCGACGAAGACGAATCGAACACTAAAACCAGAAAGGCGTTTGTGAGGGATACTATAAAGCATATAGAGTATGCTATCAAAACCCCTGGACGGCGTCATCAACTAGAGGTACATATCGTCTGTATGTTTTAGCTCCCAAAGGTGTAAGAGTAGACACACTTCATCCCTTGTAAAATATCATTGATCATCATTCATACCTACAAATTAGTTAAATATAAATAACTGCATGTACTGTATATACGTATCCGTATATAATACATATATAAATACATATATGCATATTTAAATAGACGTGTTGGATCTGACAAACACATAGCAGCTTGCCATAGAACAGCATCAGCAAATGTGTGAACAATTTCGTGTTTTGTTATGTATTTTTCAGAAATGCGTTTGTGAAAGTATCAAGCGTATGGAGAAAAAGGTATCTGGTAGATATATAGGCGAATTCCTAGTATATACAAAATATACGTAGTATCAACATACACTGGAAAATAGATATTGGCTGTGTGTTTTTGTGTCAAGCGCGTCTCTGTGGATAAACATACATGTGTGAATACTCAAGTGTCACATCTAGCATGAACATAGATGTTCTTATTACAGTAACCATATACCATACACATACACTCCCATTCACGTCACACTCACCTACAGGTGAGTCTAGAGTTGATCCGAACAGCAAGAGGCCTCAATATGCAATCCAGGCTGCGATTGGGTTACACAGTGCTGAAAAATTATTCAAACGTAAGAAAAAGTGATATATGATATCATCATGTCTGTGATAGGTTGTACTTATGTTGTTTACATGTGTTTCTGTCATTTTTGATGGTATTTATATTTTTGGGTGCTGTATGCGTTGAAAGACACTTAAAGCACCAAATGCACGGCTTGATATCCATGTTTCTTGTTGCTGACTCTATATACAAACAAATGCATATGGGCGAGTGTGAGTGTGAGTGTCGACGTATGTGTATTATTACGAGAATGTGGTTATGGTTGTATTTGTGTGTACCTCAGTCTTCTTTCTATTATGACTTGCATTTACTTCAAAATATCACAAATCTCATACAGAGTTGCTTTAACATGTAATCTAAAGAGTGATTTTTTCAGCCAACCTACCTCGCCAAAGTTATATGCATACAAACGGAAGAACCTCATATGCATTGTATACACTTGCATACATATACATACATAAACCTACAGTCTACCAAGCGTCTTCCAATTGAAGCATACTTTAAGCCACTTCCGGACTATGAAGAATTGGCTCTCCCTATACCTAAGTCTTTGTCTAGCCAAATGGAAGACACTGTGCGCTCCATAGATGATGTGGCTGGAGATGCGATTTTAGGACATATCAATCCCTACGCCGACGGCTCATACTTTGGTGATGATGATGAACTAGTATGTCAGTTTTCATATCCGTGTGCTCTACTATTTACGTGTGTGTGTGTGCAACTGTTGGGATATGATATACTCGGTCTCCCTGTTCAGTCTGTTGACGGTTCGCTTAAGACATTCCAGTCCTACATTGACCCATAAATGCTTGTGTGAAGTAGAAAATTCCACTTCTATCACACACGCCATAACATCACTCACCAAGTATCCACGTACCACTCTCCTGCACGTATGAACAGCCTTCACGAACAATGGATTATATGAAAGACAGCACGTACTCTCAACACTCAAATGTGGACAGCCTGCCTGTGTTTGGAAGTGATATGGATTGTGATGCAAATGATGATGTCAAGGATAAATACGAAAATGCTGAAGAATATGCCGAAAATGGAGAATATGTCCAACATGGAGAATATGACGAAAATGGAGAATATGTCCAACGTGGAGAATATGACGAAAATGGAGAATATGTCCAACGTGGAGAATATGATGAAAATGGAGAACATGTCCAACATAGAGATTATGACGAAAACGGAGAATATGTCCAACATGGAGAATATGACGAAAATGGAGAGTATGTCCAACGTGGAGAATATGACGAAAATGGAGAATATGTACAACGTGAAGAATATGACCAAAATGGAGAATATGACCAAAATGGAGAATATGACCAAAATGGAGAAAACGTCCAAAATGGAGAATATAATGAAAACGAAGAATATTCTGAAGATGGAGAACCGTTGTCAATGGGTGAGATCAATGTATTCCACACACCTGGTGCAAAGGGTGTCATCACCCTCTCCGAGTTCCGTCACACTATCGACGAAGTGGGTAAAGTGGTATGTCTTATATGTACGGGTGTAGGTATGTGTTTGTTACATGCACCGTGTTTGACCAAGACGTCAATCAATATGGAACCGCTGACTACTGGTGAGAATAATGAGTTCTGCACAATCAAGTAAATATTGCGTATAGTTTTGTGGGTTGAAAAATATTCCACTATTTGCTCTTATGTCATCTCGGCGGGTTAGTGTTTTACACTATTCAAGTCAAAACACGAAAACGCATCAGAGGCATGCACTCAGAGAATCACCATTAGCGCATTAATAGTTTTTCATTGGATTTTGGAGGTTCTTCAAGTTAGGGTCTAGGGCTTGTAGGCTTTAGGGTATTTATTAGGCATTACTCTCTTTGGTAGATACTACTCAAGTCAACAAAAACAAGAATCATGTACATGCGCACGGGAGGATCAGAACCAATAGTTGCATGCGAGTAGCAGTAAACAGAGTGTTAGGGGTATCCACAACATGTAGGGTTTATCTGACCAATAATATCGTCGTTTTCCTATCTTGGGCAGAAAAAGGGACTTGATCAATCGATTTTTGTTTCTCGATTCGATGTAATGAAACGACTTGCCACACGCCTACAAATCCCAGGCAATCGTGATCAGCTCGGTATGTACGGAATTGTGCTTCTGTGTATTCCGTGGTCTACGACCAAACGATGTGCATGTTTGCCTTCTATGAGTGCTTCTTCCAAAGTAAGAATGAGCATTGAGCATTGCCTTGATTTATACCACTCATGCAACAACTCAGTCAACTCTTTCAATATTAAATATTATATGTATACGCAGAGAGTCTATTTGAAATCGATGCTGGCTCTAAACATGAAGATAAGATTATCTGGTCACCCGACAGTGTTCAACTTAAGAAGATTAGAAAGAGATTTATTAACAAGCGCATCAGAGCCAACAAACTAAAAAAGGTTGTTATTAAACGAAGACTCGAAGAAGAAAAGCCAGCCCATGTGAAAAAAGCTGAAGCTGCGGAGATTGCGGATCTACGAGCAGCTTTTTACGCTTCCCGTGCTTCCCGTGCTCCCCGTAGTGACTAACCTGATCGACCGAATACGAAGAGGGGAAGTTGTGTATATATTGTGTAATTGTATTATCATAATTGGAGAGTAGTTGGAAACGTATCATTAAACAGTTTGACTATTACCTTCAGAATGACCATTGAATGTTTTTGGAGACCAAACTAAAGCTTCCACTCGTAATAGTTAGGACAAGCCAATCAAATGTTAGAATTACCTCTGGATATGTATAGCGAGTGCAGCATCAACTCGCAAGTTATCGCTATCGAACTGTGCATTAGAACATTCCACACTATAAGTGCAACAATACATTTTCAAACGTTGAATCATATTAATATACATACATAATTCGACGCTACCTCACTAATAAGGTACTTTCAATAGTGTGCCAACCATGCGTCACAGAAGACTTCAAAATGTTCAAAATATAATATCTGCGGCATTAGTCCACTGCCACAGCGAGAATCGCCTTGGACATAGGTAAACAATTTTCCAAAAATAAATTGCTCCTGTAAGGAGACATCAGACAACGCTATGAAGAAGAGCTACAAACTTATAAAAGCTAAAATAATCGAACTTTACAATCCATGAAATTACTATTGCTTGAGAATTTACGGTGTTAAAATATGTCTTTTTTGAACTCGCTTTTCATAAACGGGTGTCAGCCCGAATCGCAGTTTAAAGTGTCCGGAGCAGAAGTACACGAGTATACTTGACTATTCGGTGCATTTGCACAAGCCTAGAAACTCACCAAAGTGCTCCGGGATATACTGCATTCTTTAATAGCGAATGTCAGAAAACACAGAGATGTTTCTTGGATGTGTTACCCGGCTGAATATATCCGCTCTGCATATGTGTGAAACAAGGTATCTGTGAGGCAGTGTTGGTGTACAAATTACTGTTTGCACTGGTATATGTCCGTGTATGCACGTATGTATGTATGTAATATGTGTTTATATCTTTGGATGATTCATTATCTATTCCATTAAAAACGCATGCATATGCAGACGACAAACATGATAAACATTTGACACACAAAAAGCCATAGGCATGAGTATGTTGTTAAGAAGATGGTGAATATAAGCCACTGACGCGTTAAAATTGTATATGTATACATGTATACGCACAAATACGTAGATATGTATGTGTAAAGGTGCGAGTTTGTGTGACAATGAAAATAGGACGCAAACAAACGTATGTAGATAGCTATACAATATGAAAAGACATCTTCATACATATTTCGGCATTGTATTGGCAGATTTGTTTAATATGCACATCTAAGTGCAGAGATTGTACCATATCTACGTACACAACTTACCGTGTAGGATCAACGTTGGCTTTCAACAAGTAATCCGCTTCCTATATATGCACGGTAATACGGACAGATAGTTCAATGAATAAGCAGGATTCTAAGTATATTAGATACAAGCACACGCATACACAGCCCAGTTTGTCAATGAGATTCACCATTTTATACAAATAGATTCACGAAGAAATATATCCATCCCAATTGGTATCATTTTAATGACGTCAATCTATGATTTAATATTAAGAACGAATATACACACGTGTGCACAAACCTTCAATATATCCCTATACTTTGTTTGCTTAATCTGGAATACTCGTTGAAGAGCATGAGCGGATAACCTGGTTCGCAGCAAGTGTCAAAATAAGCCAACTCGTATGTTATTTATATATGTATGATACATGAATATGTATGTTGGTGGGTGGGTTTATGTGTATGTATGTATGTATGTATATAAGCGCTGTGTGTGTGTGTATGAGTGAGTGTGTGGGAGTGCACGAATGCGTGTTGTTGACTTACCAGGTGACATTTTTGCGGTTGAGGAAAAAGAGTGGCTCCTTGAGAAAGGTGTTCAGTCGACATCGAATGAGATCATAGTAGTTTTTTATTGTATGTCGCAAAACTCCTGTCGATATTAAACAATAATTTATTGTAGTGAAATGTGACAACCAGAGTAACACAAAATTGCTATGTATCTTTCACGCGAAGCCTAAGGTGGCACCATAGAACAGTCAACAGTAAGTATATATATATTAATTGAAAGTATAGAACGAAACCTCTGTAGTTCGCACCGATAAACGTGACTCTTCTGTACATCTCGATGTTTTTTCAATTGCATGAAGTGCAAGTAGAAACTGATTTTACATATGCTGTCACATAATCGGTGGCCATTTAGTCGACATCACACAAAATTGTACCCTTCAGATGTTTATCTTGACAAGCCACGGTATATAAGCAAACTTTTACATCGCATAATCATAATGAGCAACTTTCCATATGGCATGCATTCTAAAATACACGCACATATATATATCAACAAAACATGCAATAAATACACGGATATATACTTTGCTTACCGAGATGCACATACCAATGATGAAGTCAAAATTGACACGATCCTTCATTTCGCGCAAAAAACAGTGGACTTTCATCCAAGTCATATACATGATCTGATATACGTTCAAGCTGTTGAATTGTGTTTATGTGTGTTTTAATTATAGTACATGTGTTCATACGCATGTTTGTGTTCACCAGTATAGACATGTGTATATTAACAACAGATTGCGTGCGTTTTGAGTACAAAAGTTGATTGCAGCTACACATACGAACCTTACAGTGAAGACAGAGTTATGGCCACAATCAAACAAAATAGGATGGCATTTCTGACGGCAAAACCTGAATACAATTGAATTCATGCAATCAGAAAAGGTGTCAAGTGCCATAGTTATACATTCGCATCGTGCAGACAGAGACGTTCACTGCACTGCAGCTGTACATTCGTAAACATATCCATTTGGAAGAAACAAGAGAACGGTAAAACAAAGCTCAAACAGGCACGAAGATCAGATCTTGATGTAAAGAATATCTGCGATAGGCACAGTGAATACGCTCTAATAGAAATTCGAACCAGTACATACGTCATTATGCATACACACATATTTTTTTGTAGTGAATGATGCATCTATTCATAGCATGCATACATGTGTAACGACAATTTTCTCTTGCGTACGTTCTGCAGGCTTCATGTCAACAAGAATAACGAGTAACATCCTACGACATCATGTATTATGTATGTGTTTGGCATTTAATCATGTAGAATCTTGCAGGAAAACATTGTGGCTGAACACTGACGTGGACAATGTATAACTATTATCAAATTAGTTACAAATGCACATGTGTGGGACACCATATGGAAGCATACATGGAAATCTTAGATGCGAATGTTTCACCGACGCATGCGGAGAACGGTATAGTCCAACTGTCTCTCAAATCACACCCGGCATATACAAAGAAATTAGCCTTTACGTCCAAGGATTTTGTGTCAATCAGTAATCCACACCATGGGAACTCATCTATGTGAATGAGAAAAGGAATGCCGCAAGAAATCTTTAGATAACACATTCATAGTCATGGGAAAGATTGAACAGTGTTTGTCGACTCCATCTCGTCCAATACAGTAGTAAATTCCACAGACATGTTACATATAATCTGCATTTTCTAGGCAATAGGAACAGTGATAAACACTCACAGACATACACAAAACATACAGACAAACACAAAAATAAGTACCTGACTCACAAGTGTTCTTCAAAGCAACTCCGTCAATATCCATATGGAAAGATACTATTGTTTTACTCGGATTCACCCTCATCCCATACTCTCTACCGTAATCTGAGTGCATTAAACGGACAAACTGCTTTGCTTCGTTGAGATCAGTTGTAAGAAGCAGGTAGTCATCTACATATCTCAACAGAGTCTACATCGATCCGAATACAAAATAAAATTCGTTCTTAAGATATGCACGTAAATAGGATTTACATCTTAAAACGGAAATGGATATGGGTACGCAGTTATAAAATTTCACTCGATGTGGGAAAATTCCAACAACAAAAAAATCGTGTATTTTCAATCAGACAACCTGCCATTCTA
Source organism: Creolimax fragrantissima (assembly GCA_033442365.1). NCBI lineage: Eukaryota > Ichthyosporea > Ichthyophonida > Creolimax > Creolimax fragrantissima. Next base: position 1,127,053 of record JAWQFL010000013.1, read on the forward strand.
TAGATCTACAGTTTAAATAGTGCACATTTCGTGCACACACGAATTAAAAATCGTGGCTGCAATATAAAGGATAAAAATACACATGCAAGCACGTAGTACACGAGTAAATTAAATACAAGCACTACGAGAATGAAGAAGCTGCATAATCTATGAATATCCTAAATCGTGTTGAATAATAGTGATCAACGGAAGAAGAACGACACCTAAGTATCCCAATTGATGTACAGATGATTGATGAACATTAGAGTGAAAACGACTCCTAATCGTGCAAGAAGTCTATAACTTTACCCATATATGTGTACTTTAGTTCAGGAATGAAGGCTTTCCAAGAAGAAGACGTTTTCTGCGAAATCTTAGCACAATCCGCATCCACACACGTATACACATATACAACATATCAAACACTAGTTAATAATACACACAAAACATACCGCCTGTGTTTGTGGGGATAACAAAGGACGGGCTCTCTGGAGGTCTTCGAGGTAGAAACTATGTATTTTGAACCAAGATGTGAGTATTAGATATGTGGGAATCCATATGCTTTCATACAAACGCAAACAAGACCACGTACACATGTAATACATGCACATACCTGCACAGTAGACTAGATATAATAGAGCCCTGGGGTACACCTACGTTTTGCTGGTACCATTGGTCTTTAACCTGTAAAAGATTCTGTCGTAAGTGCTGTCGTAGCAGCCTTACCAAATTATCCTTGTCTTCGAAGTCACAGGCCACCTGTACATGTGCAAGTACCCAGAGTACATGTAGTAATCCAAAGTAACTATGTAATAATCATCACGAACAAACCATGTACTATTTTCTTTTATATTTTTTTGTTAGATTTGGTGATTATGTTGTTGATATAATACGATATGTGTATGTTTGTATATTCGTACATGTATGTACCACATATGTGTCACAAAAACAGACATTACATACAGAGTATATGTACACGTATGTCTATAGCCTCATATTTTTAGTGACCAGAATGGAAGATACACAATACTTCATCAACGCCAAAACTACAAAAAATCTGGTAATAGTGTATGCACAAAAACAGGCCAAAGGTGCACCGTACGATCATAGTTGTAGTTATATCTAAAATAACTAGGAACATACTTGATCAGATATTAAGGTATCTCGCATTCCATCCTCAACCAGGTTTGTAACAAACTATAAAGAGACAAACAAGCAATTAAGATGGATGCCAGGAGTGTTTTTTTTTAGGTGGGGATTGTATGTGACAGTAAGTGTACTCTGTGCCGCCTTTGAGTAAGTTGCTAGTGTATGATGTGAATGAGTGGCGTTTAAGCTCATGCCTGTTTAGTCAAAAGAAATATTATGCTTCATGAAACGTTTTTATATACCTCTGGAAAACGAACGAACGCATCGCCTGGTCCAGCCTTTTTCCTAAATTGGCGTTTGAGCTTGCCGTTGTTAGAAGTAACTGTGGCGTACCCACGTATGTGATAGTCATCCTCTTGGAGTAGATTCTCAACAGTGGCAAGCAATTGATCGTGTTTTATTGTATCGAAAGCGGACTTCACATCTACGGTGACAAGATATACCGGTCTAGGTGTGTGTGTGTATGTGTTAGATTGGATAGCGGTAGGAGTGTAAGTAAGAGAGTATGATATGACTATGATCAATACAAGTATGGATTTCTACGCCAGCGTGAGGGAACGTATATGCGAATGCTGCGAGTACAAGCAAGACAGTCAGTATTCTTGTGAGTTTAGCCAAGTTCAAATGTAGGTATGAAGACATGTGGTACGTGTTGTTTTGATTCCGTACACTCTCGCACCTCCCACTACGTATTCAACGCCTAGCACTCGTAGATACATGCACATGCAGCCTTGCACGAGCGTGCTTTAAATTTTAAAAAAATTGTCATGTCATATGTACACGCACACCACACGTTATATCGACACACTTTCTCGGTTTTGAGTGTTTCCAGTTCTTAATGTACGGCCCAAGCTTTTCGTAAATATTGCTGAGATTGCTCACACTTCCATGTGCATTGTTATTTTCCTTGGTACGTCTCTCCTACGTAAAAAAAAAGTTTTTCCTGGATTAAAAACTAGCGAACGGGTGCCCGGTGCACTTGAAATTGCAGTGATCTAACAAATAGATGTGGCGACAGCAATATGTTGTTCATACTGCAGTCGGCTATATGTGCGTATACAAGCTCATACAATAGATAAACTTCAAACTTCATGTGTTCATCATGGTATACAAACATATGGGAATATATGTATGTAGGATGCAGGAACGCACACACGTTGTTATAACATGCACGAGTCTATGTGCGAATGTGCGTATATAAGCTCACACAACAGATAAACTTCAAACTTCATGTGTTAATCATGGTATACAAACATATGTATATGCGCGGGTGCAAGCGCACACACACGTTGTTATAACATGTACGAGTCTATGTGCGAATGTGCGTGCCCGTACCTTCTCAAAAGTTAGTACATGGAACAAATTTTTCAAGCAATCATTAATTGATGGAGGTTGCCAACCAGCTGGTCCCTGTAGATAAAATATTAAAACCGAAACCAGATACTTCGTTTATTATATATACTTACTCGCAAGTAGAAAAAAATCTCGTACTTACACTGTCACTGCCTCCAAGAGGAAATGCAACCAGCATGTTACATCCCCACATACTCCCACACAAACGAATAATTATTCATCTCGCGACAAGAAACACGTGCACCTATATGTACACCTAAAAAGCAAATGTTCAGTCATGCTGTAGGACACCAATAAACACCTGTGGTTGCTCTTTCTTGCTCATGTTTACAATCAATCTCACGCTGTCCGCTTTCGGAAGAAATCTTAATCGAGAGGAAGGCAGTGTGCGACTGCCCATTATGGAAGCCGCTTCATTCTATAAGAAAATTTCGTGTTTGTATTCGTGCATCATGCATGTAAACACAAAAGAGTGTGAGCGCATATCTTGATTGTTACTTTTAGAAAATCTTTAGTAAATTTATATGAGTATGGGTGAATGAGTCGGGTTTCAAGGGCATGTTCGGCTGTTCGCAATTGAAGATAGCTCGTTCTCTATGAAAATGTGTACAGGAGTTAGTAATACATGCAGCATCATTGCTTCATATAGTGATAGCTGTGTTGTTTTTCTCATTGCAGTACTATTACCGAATGTACACGCATACAGCACACACACATACATACATACATTCATACGTACACACACCAATACTGCATATCTACATAAGCACTCGGTGTATTTATTCTGTTACTCTTCTCATTTCGGCATTATGTGTCAAACACAAAAGTGTGCATACATCGGTGCGTGCATATAAACACGCACACAGCTAGTAATCCAGCGAATATATGTTTGTATACTACGACTCTGGACCAGTAGTAGACTATTCCATACATATTTTGATGTCTCCATTTACAAATTGAGTATAGTACAGCTATCTCCGCAAAAACGTCAAGTACCACAAGCATATACCAACACTTAGTATACCTTGCCCACTACAATATATACCCCTCACATCCGCACTGTCACATATAAGAATACATACCGCAGTGATTGGAGTGAGCATGTGCTGTATAGACTTAAGACCCTGGGTGTGTATTCTTTCCCATACGTCTTTTCGATAGTAGTATGTCCGTTGTCTTCCGTTACTGTGTTCAGTGCAGTAGAAGTACGTCTGTACCAGTGGTATAATCAAACACTCATACAGAAATACCATGAATTGTCCCACCATTCTGCGTCTAAGTGCATGGCTGAGCGTGTGTTTGAATTTTATTGTATTGTCGGCTTCCTCTGGCTTTGTTGTTTGGTATGTAGTACCTCCTTGGTTAGTCTGTTGTCCATAAATATGTGTGTCTGCATCTGTATCCACGGACATGTTTGATTGTGTGAGCGTCTGAGTTGGAACTACATCTACGACTTTCCCTAGACAGACCCGTTTAGGTTGTACATTTGTGTGGATATGCTATCGGTATTGTTCGAAGTGTTTCTTCACGAATGTGTACATCTTCATTTCCGTGTCATTTTGATATGTGCCTGCACGTATACCTGAATGTTTATAGTTGTTTGTGTGTGTTGATATATTGTTCACATCAGCACCATTCTCCGCTTCCACATCTCCCAGTACATCGGATGTATGGCTTCTTATACTTGCAGCGATTGGCGTGTTTTTCTGACTGTCATCTGAATCATACATCCATTGCATGTCATTAATCTGCATGTTGATGAACACCCGGTATGAAAGTAAGTGTATGCATTTAATTGTGTGCATACTTGCGTATGTATACATCAGTGTATGTAATTATTGTATTTCATGATACTTGTGCATGCGCGTGTGTAGGAGTTTCTGTGTCCAAACATAGATGCCGGTATATGTGCAACGTTTTGTATCTGTGCGTCCTGCATTTAAATACGCAGTTTTACGTGTTAGAGGCGCATACTCTTGAGAAAATTTATACATGATCAAACCACATGGACACAAAAATGAAGATCACGCCGCAGATACACTCACCGTGTTCATGTACACATATATTTACACATGCGTTGATGGCTTTGTATCACATTACTTACTTTAATGCCATAGAGGATATTGTGCACAGCTATGGTTTCAAATCGACGGAGCCTGCAGAACATGCCTATGCCTAAAAGAATAATTACAATCATTATCAAATGCAGAAACCATGTTGTGTTATGAACTGAGCGTACTTGTGTGGAGTTTTAATTCGAATTGCTCGAAATCACGAAATGTTGGCGTATTTATTGAAAAGAATTAGTAAATACAATATACTGTGAATGTGCCTGTGTAGGATTTGCATTTAAGAGCGTATATATTCATTGCCCTATGTACGAAATGTTTATCTATTATATAATAATATATACGTACCGTCAAAAACAACTCGTTGGTTGTGCTTAGATCCAAAGAAGGTAGCAGGAACCACTTTCGCAACGACTGCATGAAGAAACCTTACTACCTGTGTTTGAATTCAAAATTATGAATAAACAACACATCATAGTGTAATATCTAGGGAATACATACTTATATGTATATATGCCACCTGTTCCTGTTGTGTGTCACAGCCAAGCATCTGTTTGCAAGTGAATTCATCGTCATTAGCAGGTAATGAACGAGACTTGTTCGTGGTTGTCTGTTTCTTTCTCCGATCTCCATCGTCGTTGGCCACGATATCTTTTCTTCCACTCAACGTTTTAGTAAAGTGGTAGTATCTCCTGTTGAAATAATTATATGTGTTATCCACATGTTTATAGGACGAGGTGGACGGCTGTACGTGTGGGCTAGATGGTACCAGTGGTTTCGTTCGCAATAACTAATAGATAATACATTATAATGATTACGAAGTACTAGCCACATACAAAACAAAAACACGCACAAGTGCATAGATACAGAATACATGGACACGCCCTTATACACCAAGTACACTCAAACAACACAACCTACAAATGCACGTACATAAAACCAGAATGGACAGGCCTACACATATACCACACAAGCAAAAGTGTGTTTGTAGTGGCGGTAACAGTCTTTGACCCTATACACACTCTAGTTAAAAATAAAAGGCTCTCAATAGTGCACAGTTGTATTTACTTTGCCAAGACACTGCCCTGAGGTTCACGTTCTGAAATCCTGCGCAGTTCTTCGTCTAGGATATGCACTTCTCCCTTGTTTGCCTCAGTGGGCTTGTTTGAAACCAAAACGGAAGCCGGTGAAAGGTAAGTGCAAGCATTTCTTATGTGCAACTAACACATATGCGTCTATACAAGTATATATACTTTCGTGATCTTTCATGTGTATGATTATTTTATCAATGCACTTAGCATATAAATATTCAATACTACTATCGATGTGCTATGTGGATGGAGCATGTAAGAGTATAATACAGATACGTACCGGTGGTATGCACTTAGCATATAAATATTCAATACTACTATCGATGTGCTATGTGGATGGAGCATGTAAGAGTATAATACAGATACGTACTGGTGGCACCTACCCTATGCAATCAGGTAGTTTGACCGTGCGACCTAAAGGTTCTTGTATACATATAGAACTGTAGAATGTATATACAATTTACAAATTATCATCATATGCCACCTGTACATATATGCAACAGTGCACATTCGTCTAATCACAATTTCTGTCTAAAGATATTTATAGCTACATAGAGTAAAAACACATACGTTTATATACATATGTATACCTGCGTTTCTGCCAGAGTATTTGGGCAATGCCGATCTAATGCCATCTGAAATGAGCAAGCATCAAACTGTCTAAGTAGCAGCAAAAGTAGTTTTCTACAGGCTCGCTGGGGTTCAGTTAAACGCCGTACCGTGTCCTGTCAATATATAAGGAATGTGGGCATGTGTTATGCACATGACAAGAGAGAGTGGATGTGGAAGCGCAGATCTTGCCAGGAATAGTATAACCTGCACTATTGCTAGAAGTCTTTCTTAGAGAACCGTACAGAACAATGAATTCACAGAATATAGCGAATTTATCCTCCTGCACACTCCGTTATCGTCTGTACACACGCACGCATACATATACATTCATATACACACCATGCATACATACAATGCAAACTTAATCGAGATACTTACCACTGGTTTACGCCTAAAGATAAATTCCACTATGACATTTGTACCAGACATACTACGGCTTGTACCATTGAGCATGTCTAATGGAATGAGACGGGAATAGACAAATATACGCACATTAGATTATATATTTGTGCATATGCTACATATGCATACGTATTTCCTCGTACTAATAAACGTGCGTACATTGTTTTTCCTGTGAGTGCACCATATTTTGTGTGTATATGTTTGTGTTCGTTTTTATTTCGTGTGTGTCAGTATGAGCGCACTTATTTGCATGTATTGAGATAGAGAAGGAAGTCCACTGACATACATACTTGTCCGCTGTCTGAAACCAGAGATGTGGGAGTAGAAGATTTGGTTTCTTTTCAATGCATATGCTTCACTATACTTTTGCCCAATGGAAGGGAAGGTCACAGAGTTCCTACACGACCGACAGTATGCAATGGAATGTATGGTTGTATTGCATGCTTGTGCTTTAGTTCAGACTCACTACATCTGATTTGTCGTGCCTTTCAGAATTGGCATGGTATACAATCGTGATTCCCTTATATTTACATTTTTTGTGTGCATGTAAGAGTTCTTGTAGACATACGCAAGGCATTCAAACACTCAAATTGTGTACTCGCTCAGTATGTATTCGACGCAGTTATATTGACGGACACACGTTGTAGGCAGTGACACAAAAGCCGTTTACTTCCATATATACTCTATTACTTTTCATATCTGCACACAGACATAAACTTCAACTGCAACTCGCTTACCGTATGGAACGATTGTGTGCACTGCCACTTCTTGTAAGGCTAGATCCGACGCCAGTTGTTCGTGTGGGGTGTGGCAGTTGTGCACCTGAAATAGGCGGAAGTTCGTGCACACCTTCCACAAGTCTAGCGGGCAATGGGAGGGTGTGTGCCCGTCTCATGTGAGGATGCACAGATTTGCGTATCCGTAAAGATATTGTACGTTTGAGAGACGAGTGCGGCTGTGTGAGTGTAGCGCCCGTGCGTGTATGTTTGTATGTCTGTATTTGTGGTTCTGTTTGCGGATGCGTGCATGAGACATTACCTAACACACATTGTCTGCACGTACGTGTGTGTGCGTTGGTGAAACTGACCCCCTTACAAACGAGGTTGATTCTAGATAGACCCTTCGTAGTACAGCTAAAGCTTGTAGTCGTTGTTACGGGATTTGAGAAGAGAGATGGCAAATGAATGTTTCTACCTCTACTGCACCTGTCGTTAATGTTCATATCTAAAGTAAGATCACGATTTCGAGTCTTCAATACTTCGCAAGCAGGTGTCTGTGTGTGTGGCAGTGCATTTGCTACATCATCACTATGAACGGATCTTTCACTATAAACATTTTGCGTGGAAAAGCCATGAGTAGAAGGAGCATTCGGGATTGAGTAATAACCCACACTAGGCTGAAAATGACTATAGTGGTCACTTCTGATCATACTATTGGGTGTGGTGTGCGTTTTGGCAAGACGTAGGGTCGGTGATATGGGACTGGGTGGTGCTAGAAGTATTGGTGTGTGAACGTAATCCATGTCCGGGTCCTTAGTGAGTGCGTGCCCATTGTATTCGTGTGTACGATTTACGTTTCGATATATTTCAGTTGTATGCTCCGCGCATACACATTCCTCATTACTTCCGTATGCATCATGAGCTGACACATATTCGTGGGGAAATTCGATGTGTGTGTCGACTCCGTAACTCGCATGTCTCTCCCACTCTCTGGGAAGATGCTTGTGTGTAAAGCATGACATCTGCCTTGTGGTATTGTTTACATCGGGTTCGGGTAGAATAACTGGTGTTGGTGGTCCATTCCCGTCCATTGATTCTGTGTTACCATTCCTTAGTATGTCTGTGGATGTAAGCAGATGTCTTGACGTTATTTTACCGCTTAAGTATTTTTTTTCTCTACCTACGCCATTGGTTGCCAAACAAGAGTCCACAAATATACCTACACCCACGCCATCCCCAACACTGTCAATTACACCAACTGCCTCACCTGAGACATCAACATCCTCACATGCAATAATCTTTTTAGGAATGCCCCTATAATTTGTATACGCGGTATCCATACCATAGTCCCGATGGACGAGGATACCGTTATTATTTGTGTTTATCTTGCCGTAAGTAGTGGTGTGGACGTTGCTGTTTTTATCGAAGATGCACATGTCATTGCCAAGATTGTAAGTGTTGTTCTTATTGATATAGATGTTGTTAAATTCATCAGCATCGGTTCTGACTTCTTCCACATTTACATGTTCACCAGTCAATATATTCTCACCAACGCCTACAGCTGCACACCTCATGAAGCCGTTGATGTGTGTAATTTTGTGCGTACATGTGAGCGACGTGTCTGTCGAACTGATCGGACGATAGGGAGGCTGAATTGGAACAAAAGCGGATGGTATAATTGTAGGAGGGGTAGGAAAACACGGCGGGGTTGGATAGCTACTAGGTAAGCTGTTCTGTGTGTGTAGATTCATACACATCTGCTGTCTTTTTGTCTTTAACTTCTTCCTGAGCCAGCTGCTTTTTCGCCGTTGCCGCCCTACTAACGGTAGTACCATGGACGTGCCCGAATCCTGTGTGATTATTTGTGTAAGTGACGGTGACCAGGAGCGGTTGTCATCGTGTTGAAGTGGGTGTACGTGGGTTCGGTGCTTGTCTAAGACTACCCTCGGGTTCGGGTGTGCATGTGTCGGTGACACTTTGTAACTATCGGTATGTGTGTGTAAATGTTGCTGTGCGTTTACATTTTGTTGTGCGTGATGGAGTGTCCTTCTATCGATTCGTTGTAAGTTTGAATGAGTATGTTTCTTTTCTGGGTTCGCATCAGTATCTATCAGCATATCCATTCCATGTGCATTCATATCTCCAGTATCGCAGCTGAATTTAGTTCTAGTATCGATGCAAGTACAAGAACGCCAAACCCCATTATGCTTTTTCTTCCGTTTTCTGGGATGTTTATCTGCACTGCAGTAGCATTTTCTGTTCACTTGTTTTCTCGCATCAATTCCAACAACATGCAAATCATCAGCATCCACGTTGATGCCTACACAAGTTTTTTCTATATTGCTTTGGCGTAAAAGTCGTTCAAGCGTGTGTGGGGACATACAAGTCGGAGTGGGCAAGTTTGCTGATGAGCGTAGGGCTTTGTCGATGAAATCGACGTCTACGCTCTCTGCACTACTGTACGTTATACGACAATTGGTTGGAGCACTTATAACATCCCCCGAGCCAATACTTTTATCGCGCATACCCATACCCAAACCCGCCTGCCCATGTTCACACACCATTGTACTATCACTTGTACGTACATTAATATTGTGGCACACTCCTACACTCGTATGATCGAGTAAACCTATACCTAGATTCATACCCATGTCTATAGGTGTAGTAGCAGCAACGGTTTGTTCTTCGTTCTCGTGTATACATACATCTGTACTTGCCGCAACACAAGACGATGTACTTGGGCATGTACTCGAACGCACACAAGTACATATATCCACACCCGTACGCACATCCTCACCAATATCTACTCCAATGCCCATGTCAACAAGTATACCCGCACCTGCATCCACATTAACACTGGTAGAGAGGCAGCCATTTTCCATTCTAGAATTTTGTTTACCGCCATGATTACGGTTAGAATTAGGTTTTCGTTTGCCCAGTTTGATACCCTTTTGTTTGACAACTTCCAGGTGAGCAACTGGGCCCGATACCTGTCATTTAGCATTAAATAGTATGCAATATGTACAGATTGTATATATATTCCTGTATTGGTGCATAAGGGATGGAGTGCGATGGTAGAAGGCATGATTGTGTTTGCACCTGCACTGGACATAATTCACTTAATAATGATGCGAATACAAGTACATGTGTATTCGCAATGTGGGCATGTGGGACAATAAATGATAGTAAGCAAGTGCTTGTGAGATTTCATGTCCTTTATAATAACTTCTAAACCCTAAAACCGAGTAATATTCATGCCTTTTGACTACTTGGCGCGATCAACCCTTCAGCACGACAATGATTTATGTGCATTAGATTGATAGATAAGTACGTTGTATCAACATATACATAACGATTTATCATGTCAAGTATTTAGGGTTTAGTACAATGAGGTATGTTATTCTATGATTATAAACATATTGCACATTGAGGTATGCAGTCATATGAATAAGAGCATACATTATACATAATGCTTAAATAAGAGCTAAGTTCTTGGAGATAGAATCTACGAAAAGTATCACACAAAACACCCATAGCTGCCTAGCATAACGACAGAAACAAATAATATATTCTCATGGGCAATTGAATGTGTAAAGAACAAGGAGAACAGTGAGTATATGCAATATGTGCGCGTCGGTTTACCCGATGTGCATTACATTATGTATGTGTCTATTCGGAACTACAATGATACGTCTGGACAATACTTTGTATACCTGAAGATAACAACCATTAGGAAGCGGTGTAAATATCGCCGTGTATTGCAGTAGATACGTCATTAGGTCATCCCCAATTCGAGAGAGGAGGACTTCCCAAACTCGAGTTTTGAGATACGTGACAATCGTGTTGATGTGCTTACTCTCAACTCCCTAGTGATAATGGCACGAAGTATATATATGTAGGTATAACATTTTGTAGTCAAGTATTCGCCTTTTGTATGTACGTATGTGTGCGCTCATGTAAATAGCGATGTCTGTGTTTGCGTATGTGGTTCCTCTTTTGTCGTGTGTGTGCGCTCATGTAAATAGCGATGTCTGTGTTTGCGTATGTGGTTCCTCTTTTGTTTGAGTGTTATTTAAATCAGTGCTTTCCAAAAAGCGGCTGCAGTATGTGTACGCCACAATGTTCAGTCGGATACACGTACTGTATATTGCACATGCTTATCTGCCGTATACTCATGACGACATAGTCAAGTCGTTCCACGCCACCTTAGAATCACATGGATGAGGCTATCCACTTCTGTAGTGAGAACAGCCCCAATCATCTAACATTCAACATCAGTTTGTGTCAGACATATTTCACTCACATCATACATCCAGTTACGATACACTTACCTTTACACACCTACCCTCTCCCACACCTGAATACTCTCACACACCTGAATACTCTTGACACCATGATTTGATTGGTTCCTCACCGCCCGATACCCACATGTAAGCACATGGTCACTCGGATAGCGCACGTGTGAGGGCAGTTGAAACAGATTCCCTATCAAGCGATGCACAACATCAGCCTGAGATGAGCACTGTTCAAAGTTCTTTACCACTCTTCCAATTTCAGGAGTGCCGTAAGGTATGGCAATGAGACATTCTTGCACCAATACTTTGAACTCATCCGAGTCGGTGTTCCTGATAGAAACACATATGTGATTTTAAGTATGTGTGTTGACTGTCCTTGTGTTCATATGAATTTCGGTGTGTGTGCGTGTGATTATAATAATATCGTCACCACTTCCTTGTAAGTACCACGCGCCACATCATATCAATGATGGAGGCTTGGAGCAACGATATATACTCTATTGAGGTTATGACCCGATTCGATTTCTTATGCGAGAGTTTGCATATTTGCTTGCATATATGAGTAGGAAACTGTCTATTATAAGCAGTATCTCTCTGTATCCTTGTGTGTGTGTATGTAGTATAAGCGTACCAGACATTATGTGGATATATGTCACCGTTGTGAATATATGTATTTGTGTGATCGTGTGTGTGCGAAATTGTTCGCTGTCGTTAGTGAAACATGTGAGCATGCTTACGCGTTCTAATGTGTATGTTTGTGGGGATGTAAACCTCTATGAATATATTTGATAAGCATTTGCATGAGGAATATACTCGTTAAGTTAATGTACTGTAGCTACGTCTCAAATCAAGTAAATCGCCCAACACATCATTTGAACCATTCATATAATTCAATATGAGTAGTCTATATATGATTCAGCACAGATCACGTATTCTCCCAAGTGTTCGATATATATATATACATCAGTATATATATACTATTGCGAAAAGATTAAAAGTATGGGTGAATAGTGTGTAGATATGTGTTTGCACTATTTTAGATAGTTGTGTTCAAATCCTCGTACAGTGGTAGGGTAGGTGCACCACTTCTCATAAAATACAAATTTACTTCTCGCAAATAGCATCAATCAGCATGCAATACATAGGTGAGTATACCGAACAGTTTCAAATATGTGCAAAACATGCCAATAAATAATTCGATAAAATATAGTATGAGCTGCCAAATGGATCACACACCTAATAATCGAAGGCGCTTTAGGCTTGTGTGATACATGTTTTTCTAGGTAGTCATTCAATGTTTGTACAGAATTGTATGTGCCAAATAGTTCGTTTCTCTTTCGCTTCCGGTTATCATGCACATCTGTTACTGGAACCATCGTGTAGTAAAAGTATGATGTGGTTGACTACGCACTAAAACATACAATCGAATTCGACTGTCTTGCATTCCCATGTGGAAGTACGCTCGTCCACACATGAGCACGGTTAAATGTGCTAAACGGAACAGTGTCAATACGAGGCCGCTAATTGTATTGTTTGTTTCTGAACTGTTCATTGCACAACGCTTGAATTTTTTCCGTTTAGATCTTCTGTCTCGGTTTCTCACACTAGTCCTCCATCATGAAGCTCATAAGCTATACAGACTATCTATAAAAACAGGTCTCAGATATTGGTAAGTGCTTTCAGGCTAACTAGTCGATTCATATATTTATGATATATATATAAGTAGACTCGATGTTAAATACATAAATGATATTAATTTTCTAAAGAGACAATAATTCTACGTGTTTTGGCTCAAGAGCAAAGACATTGTGAGACTGTCTTACGCTACAGGTTCCATGGGTGATTGTACAATCTTGTGTTTGTGCGCATGTGTGAGATGTCCATGAATAATGAGCTTGCCGTGTGTTGTTGGTGCCCCATTATAATATGAAGCACACGCACAGCTTGGGTGTTTCGCAACAGCACTGCCTGCGCTTTGTGTGCGTGCACGTTGTTGCAGATTTTCTTCCCGCCCAAAACAAGTTCCTCCAGAGTCTTTAGAATACAGTCAAAGGAAGATTTTTATGCTAAGATCAAGTCACACGTTTCGCTGGTATCTGTCCGCTATATATCGTCAAACAGTAAGCAATTGATCACAGCACATTGAAAGGTTGAGTGAGGGCAGGTCGCATTAATAACGTCTCACCTACAAACTTACTAAAGGCATTATTATTTCTTTTGCTGTCATCGAACACAGACACTACATAACAGAAGACCAAATAATACTTGTCGGAAACATTCGAGGCATTCGAGTGGTTGTGTTTGGCGTGCTCAATCTAAGTAAATAGGTGTGAATGTAAGTGCTTTGCGATTATTAATATAAACCTTAGATACCGTGTTGCAAGTGCTGAATGGTCAGCAAGGTCACGAACTCTCAACGTCAATACTATCGAACTCTACAATTTATATGTATTTCTATAAGATCATATAGTTTATTGATGAAGGAACATCAGAATGAAGAAGAACTTGTTTTAAAATAAGTAAATATCGGCTGTATTTTGTATCCTCTTGAAGTGCATAATGAAATCATGTTTATACACTTCGTTTTGAGTTAACCCCTTCTATCAGCCACATCTGAGTGTTAGTTTAGTAGATCGTATATAAGGAAGAACCAAGGCTGTTGTAAGGGCAAGAATCATACCACAGTTTAACCAACCAGAGATCTGGAAGTCACTTCATTACTTTGGACGTCGTCTCTAGCAAGTGTGGGCTTCATGACTAAACATTTGTGATCTGGACTTCCAGTTGAGATGAAAAACACACAGTTAACACAAGTATCGCGTATTAAATTATACGAGTTGACTGATATTTCGAAACGAACATCGCTTAAACTCATATTACGCACCATTTAAAACTATTGTATTGAACTTTTATATATATGTCTATGATTTATGTACAGTTTTCTATATACTTGTTATTAATATTCATATATCATCTAGAACATCAAGACTTCGCGATACAATTGCACTGCTTCTCATGGCACACTCGTCGTTAGTAGTGGGTGGATTGTCGGAAGACCTAAATACAACATTGTTATCTACAGAAAGAACCAAAAAATTGCCATCCGGAAATAACACACCATACGAACCTTCTCCAAACACTCCTCCGTTCCACACTATTCTTGGTTCCTGAACCAAATCAAGCGCATAAAGGGAAAGCTCGCCATCGTAATCTAAAGTGAGTTGGCATTTGTTCTCGCACACAGTTTGAGCCTGAGCTGAATAGATTGTTTCGTTGCCAAGTTTGATGTAGAAATCGTAGTCAACTGCCAATACTGTATCACATGGTGCAGTCAAACTTTTCGTTCCCACACTGTATCCAGATGTCAGTACAGCTTCCGGGAAGTTTTCTACATAATCCGCGAGATCAGATATTGCTGTAACAATAGACTGATCCACAGTATTACTAGTCGCCTGAGTATTACTAGTCGCCTGAGTATTACTAGATGAATTTTCCGCATATTCCTGTAGGATGTCAGAAGAGCTCTGCTCGTCCGGACTGGCACCCAAAGTGTGTGTATTGTTTTCGTCGATGGACGAGATGCCAGGATCTCGTACAGGCACAATATTTTCTGCAAGATCAATAGTACTTGGTTGTGACGTATCTTCGTATTCTGTGTTATCCGTATAATTACCAAAGTCAGAGTAGTCTATGTCAGAGTCGAACTGGCCGAAATTCTCCATGTACAGATCGTAAAAATCATCACTGGCATCAGTAGGAAACGGATCGTCATCTGAGCTGATTGTGGTCTGTCTACGGTCTCTAGATGCTTTCTTCATTCTTAGTTTTCCTTTTGTGTCTCCGATCCTCCCTGCATTCATTGCAGAGAGTGAAGACAGGAAAACTACGAAGACAAACACAAACCTCTTTCCAAACATACTATTTTCAACTGATGAACAACTGTCTTTTTGATTTAGCAACTAGTATAATATAACCAGTCAAGGCAATGAGGAAAACTGAACTTCCTTTATATACAGCCCTCTGTGTAAGGAAGAATACGGACACGAATGATGGATAAATGGTCAAGCATCACAGATTGAAATGCTTTAGTAAATTTCTATCCATCGATTATGCGTTTTGCTCCTCCACGTGCTGAAGAGTACTATGAGTGGTTCAAAGAACAGTATGGTCCAATCGAGATTGTAGTGAACACATGAGATATATAGAACTAACTTGAGACTTGTCGTAAATATATTGTGTTGCAAATGGGTGTTATCCCCAATGCGTGGTTCATACTCTACACTAATGGATGACAGTATCGTGTCGTATATTTTATTTTATTCCACCTGGGTAATGCCCACTCATTAACCCAGAGCAGCTCACATACTATCTATCGTCCTTTACAAATCATCCCTCCTGCAGATGAGAATTTAGTTAACGTTGTTATTGCTCACACATACATATTGCCTCTCGTGTGAGTATGGATTGGGTGATGCAATGCGTAGCTAATATAATTTTCATCTCTCAGTGTGCCTCGTGCAATATACATCATTCTCTTTTAATTCATAAAGTGTGTCGAAGATATTCAAAAAAACTAAATATATAAGCCTCTTTTGCCCGCCCCTTGCTGATCGGAGTATGGACTATACTGTGTCCACGTTTCACATTTATAAATAGTGCACACAAGTCCGGATGGATTCAGGTTAACACAATGACTTCCTCTACTATTGCATACCGACTTTTAACTGCCGATGAATGGGCACAGACCCAGAAGTGTGGCCAGTATATGGGTGCGTAGTGTTCAGTTTCATGCTCAGGATGCTCATACTTTGCATAGTTTTGAATGGGCTTTACACGTTGACGCGAAATTGCAAACTATGTATGCCACAACGTCACAAAGATTCTAGCTGTTAACCTTATACTTGCATGTTGTATAAGTGAAATCATGCTTCCGGTAGTCTCTTTCGTTTAATGTTAACTTCTGTGTATGTTGTTGCATGTACAATATTCCGACAGGCACCGCAGTTGACATTAAGTCCAACTTCATTCACATGTCGACTGCCGCACAGGCGAAGTCGACTGCCGAGTTGTACTTTGCCAACGTTAACGACCTTATGATTGCAACGATTGATTTGACTGTCCTCGGAGATTGTATTCAGTGGGATGTAAGTCAACGACAAACTATTGACCCTCAAGCTCACGAACAGCATCAACATGCATGCACTCTTCTCGATCACTCATTGTAATAACCGTGCCTAATTTACAAGAACCGCTTCGCATGCTCATGTCTAGAGCTAGTTTTCAGATTGAACAGCTCTTTTATTTTCATGCGTCCTATGCCAGCTTTGCAGCTCCCATTTATCCCCTCTTTGAAATATTTGTATATTATCAATCCACACCCCTCTCCACTATCCAACTATGCAGATGGCTCCGAGCCGGGGTGAAGTGTTCCCTCACTACTATCCTCCTTCTGGAAAGGATCTTGCACTGCCACTTAACTGCATAGCCCAAGTTGAGAAGGTACCTATTGGAGACGATGGAAAGCACCAATTTCCATGGTGACTTCTGTAAGTCAGATTACATTGAATTTAGGCGCAAAACATCAATAAAATGAAAAATACACCCGTAACTTTCTGTCTTCGATTTACGACTACATTCTTGGAGTCCAAGTTTACTTGCTTCGCAGAACGTTATGTGATCAATCCTTAAGCAAATCGAAATAAATGTTTATTCCTCACCTAGTGGAAGGCAAATTTCAAAAACTTCTCAGGTTCATGCATTGTATGTTACACCATAAAAGTAAAAAGAGCATAACCGAGGATATTTCATTGCCAACCCTGCTAGAAGTGTAACATGACACGAACATCATAACCATAACCATCTGTCAGTTTGCCATGTTTCGTTCATCCAATTTTATACACAGTTCCATTAAAAGCGTACACAGGTTTTTCAGAGACACAGTTTATTAGTTCATGGTAGTTTTTATATATGGGTAGTGCACATCCGTAATTGCTATTATAGAAGCATTGTTTTTAAAGCCGATATATTAAGGAATATCTATTGTACTTGCTTAATAGTAGTCCACAAAAATTAAGAATTACATTTCGCCTTACGTACAACTGAGCCTGCAGTGAACACAAACAGCTAGACTTGAGCCTGACGAGAACACAAACAGCTAAACCTGATCCTGACGTGAATGCAGACAGAAGTGTGCACATGCTTTGCTTATGTGTGGCCTATACTTATCCCTGACAAAATGTTTCTCAGATTGCTGTGAGAAGGGAGTTATATATTGACATAATTTCTCACGATGAAACAGAAGGCTGAACAAAACTGCGGACCCGACGTACAGAGAACTCATAGTGGTGATTCTAGATAAAGGCTTGCGGAAACAACACAGTTATTCACAACTTGACGTGAAATTGTCCGACACAAAAATAATCCTTAATTGACTTCAGATAAATATCCAACATATAAACCGAAGGAGGTCCCTACTGACTTGTCTTGTGACGCAGCTGTCGGACAGGACTTTATCAGGATCTAAACACAAGAGTCATACTAGAAGACCTACCTCAGATTCCCACCTGTCCACATACTGTGGTAAACAGGTTCTTTACGTGAAGTTGAGTATATTAATTGACAACTATTTTAGTACGGCGTGTTTTCGTGATACCTTTCAGTATACATCCAGTACACAATCAAATACTCATTGTAACCCTTATAGAAATGGCGTCGTGGTCGAGACCGGAATTATTTGCGATTATGCTGGCATCGATGCTATCAGGCGCTGCCATTGTACATAACATTATGAAACCTGACCTGGTATGTACTCTTATTGAATTGTTTTCTAGCATTCCTTTTCATTAAGGAATAAGTATTCTTTGCGACTTGGTCTTGTTTTAAAATTCGTCTGTGAGTGCACCAGTTTTCTATGTAACGTGTATGCGCACTCCTTTGGTTTTTCTTATTTTCTGACGACTGCGCTCATCGATGATTTGATCTTATTCACAATACTTGGAACGTATATATGTATGCGAACATGCTGAAGATATTATGCTATCTCAGTGTTACAACGTTTACAATGCCAACACGAGTCGACGGTTGTTTGTAGTCTTTCACCAGTGCGTTTACGTGACGGTACTTCGAGTGGTTTCAAAATATTGGCATGTGACTACACCTTCACACTATTGTGTACAATCTTGCGCGTCCTGTCTAAATCAAAGAACAACAGCACGTTAATGTATGAATCTCGCCGTGAACTATTAGTGTTCCTGCCATATACTCGTCTTCACTTTACAATGTAATTCATCTCTACTTCCTCTCAGCTGAAAATGAGCTTAGTTGTAGAAATATTGTGGCATTTCCTTCACGCTAACGTATACAATGTCTTACGCACTTGCTAAATCAAAAGAACTATTAATGTTCCTGCCGTCTACCCATCTTCAGTTTACAAATTATGTTCATCTCACACTTTCTCTCAACCGCAAATAAGCGCCGTAGCAAAAATATTCATAGACCATTGCCCAAGTGTTGACAACGTCTTCCTGTCTTTTGGTTTGAATTTCACTAGACTTGGGAGTATGAAATGTCTCGGTGAAGTGCTCATGGTGTTCATTGTTTTGCATATTTGTCTAGCTATTACCAGCGGTTGAGGCTGAAAAAGTGACCCCTGCCGAAAAGAAAGAGTAAGAAGCATTGAGATGTTCTTATTCCGAATAGTGTATGGACTGAGCCTCCAGAAATACTCTTGACTTAAACTCACCAGTTCGTGATCTGGTATAGGCCTTCTCAAGAGTTGTCAGTAAAAGACGGATGGATCACAAAGTAGTTTGTAGGAACAACGCATTCAACAACCGATCGTTCGTACCGCCATTCGTATCCTAGCATGCCTCGTCCCGAACAGTCCCAAAGTTATCTCTTGCGCAATCAAATGTGCTTCCATTGAATATTACTATTAGCTCTTATTAAGGTGAGAAGGATTCATTTTGATAATATATAAAGGTGCTCTCGATGCTGGTCTGTACGCATGTGCACATAAGCCACGAATATTACATCCTCGTATTTGTTTGTCACGATACAGCAAAAGGAAATATCTATTATGTCCATCACACAATTGCATGAAAGATTTAAACAAGCAAGCTCGCAACCAGTGAATCGATGCAGTAGGTGAATATGATAAACCCCACAAACACCATACCCGTGTCGAAAACACTGTGCAACAGTGGAGGTCTACTACACAGACAAATGGATGTTGCAGAATTACCATATCCCTTGGTATTCAACAGCATAAACATGCATTGAAAATATGGGTGTACGCCCAGAATATTGTACATGGATAACACCTAGTGTTATAGAGTAGTAATATGAACTTTTCGGTTATACTCATGTTTGACACGACTCATGCTCGACATTTGCAGTTGCGTTGGTTGGTCCAGGTCCGCACTCGACATAACCTTTTCTTACGTACAATATCGTCGATGTCAAATATGAACGATTTTGGGTCAGAAACGCTGTTGATAGGGAGTGATTAGGGCTAGATGTATTTCCAAGAGCCGGGGTTTCCACATACCTTGTTGAATGGAGATAGCATAGAGATCTATATTCTTGGTTATTAGAAATGTAGATATGTCCGAGAGTATTGTGTCGTGTACAGTTATGTTTGTGTTCATGAACAGACGATAGGAACTGTCTTTAGGAGACGCATATACGGGCTCGAGATACTATGAGCAGTTCAATGGTTGTTGAATGGTATATAGTGCACTAGTCGGTTAGTTGTGTATCATAGCAGCCCCTGTCTGTGGGTAATTGTCACGTACGTATCCATAAATGTCTGAAGTATGTTCTCCGACGATCTTTGAACAATCTCAACGTCCTCGGTCACGTGCTCCTTACTGTCATGCGTTCATATAATAGCATGACGTAGGCACCTTTGTTTCCTCTTTCAATGCTGGTGTTTTCATGTTAATCCTATCATCTCTGCATATACTAGTACTATGTTTTTTTGCATCTTTCATACATTCATGTGGTCTTCGCGGCAAACCATGTTCGCTTGAACAAATAATGGTTATAATCAGGTTGAAATACATGAAATCCACTGAATGTCTAGTAGTACAAAGTTGTACCAGCGCTTTCGCATACTCAAAGTTATCACAACAACCACACACATGCGGGTATTCGAAAACACACAATTCCATATACTTTTAAGCTTTCAGATACCTGTTATTCATTGTACATCGAGTTGGTTGTCTTGGTTGAAACATGCTCCAAACGTTTCTTTGCCCACACGAATACACAAGACATCTATATACTGCTTTCGCAGCTATTAACCCTAAACCCTAAACCCTAAACCCTAACCCATACACAAACAGTACTTAAGGAGAAAGGTGTTGTAGTGGTTACAGTGTTGCATGGGTTGTTGGGCTATGCGAAATCATTGTTCAATCTATGGAGCAGTCTCGCCGACATCAGTAAAATTGATTAATGCTATACTTGAGACTTGCAGTCTCCATATTGATGACACAATTGTCGACAAGCTAGGGTTTACGTAGGCAGCAATATCACAGCCATATTTTTTTACATCTATTTAACCATACATACGCAACACAGCTTCTTCGAAAATTATTAACACAAAACACACGCATTCCGCAACAATCCACAAAAAAAACTCTGTATTTCATGCGGCATGTCTAGTACTATCGATTTCATTGGTATTACACAATTTTTCTCTATGACTGTGCTGTGAATGTCCACAACAGGAGTGCCACTGTTGATTAGAGTTGGGTCGTTTCGGATTGGGACAGGAATCAACGAGCTGTGCTAATCAAAGCTGCATTGTCATGTTTTGCGATTTAACCCATGACAACCGCTTTACGGTCATTTGCCCATCTATCTGTGGCAATGACATTTGGATCAGCGATTATGTTAAACCCGTTAAATGATGTGCAACACATACATACATATATGCATGCAGTATATTGTAACGACACAACAGCCTTACATGTTGCCACGGTTATGGACATAAGGGATAAGTGCATTTGGATTCTAACGCGCAGATCTTCATCTTTCTGGATAATGTTGACAACATAACCTCGCGCCTAAATGTTTTGAATGTTTTCCGTTCAGTTGAGGAGTAATAAAGTTGACACGCACACTTCCGTTCACAGCCTCTTCTTAACGCCTGAATTGACTAGTCAGTGCAAATCCTCCACTTCGGTGCTCGTGTCTCCATGCTAAAGTTATTCACAACTGTTACTTTGTAAATAAAAATACAATCTATTTAATAAAATACACTTGATTCTCCTTTCTAGCCTATTCTTTTAACACCCACAAAGCCAACCGATCCACATACAACGGCCACGGGGGAAGAGGTACACTCTCCTTCATGACGTATCTCTTTGTGACGGCCTCCTGCGCTTGCTTACTAAAGGACTGGCCTGTTGTTGGCATACCCTTTGCATATGCTCCAAACGTAGAATCCGCCCACTCCCCTACCAATAGCATGAGCTTACGGTTGGGATTCTTATTCATTATCGACCATCCTGCCAACCCTTTGCCTATTAGATTTTGTGACAACATACACATACGTTCACAAACCAAATCACACATACGAGATTGCAGATACTCGGTCAATAAGAAGAAAACAATTATGAAATGATTGTATGTCATCAAGCTCACTGAACGTAGGTTTCACATTTTCGTTGTTTGAAATTTTTCTAGCATGTATTGCGAATTCAGACTATAATAGTCCAGACTATAATAGTCGATCATTGCCGCGAGTGTCTTCACAGGAACCACAGCCATTTCTATTACTTGTGAATATGGTCATAACGTTTGTATTAATCATATTGCGTGCAAAAACTCATATTAATATGAATAGAAGGTAGTGTTGAGAATTTATCAAGTCACACACGCACAGAAGCAGCACACCCTTGTTAATTTCTCAATCCGCTTCTGTATCAGCCCACATCGGTACGGTGTCATTACGATTTTACATACCTCCATCGTCGGGACTAACTAACAAAAGAGCGTGATTTGGGTACTCAGTCAACTCATTGAGTGTCTCCACATTCACGACGGGTACACTCCTTTCTCTCAGTTGGCTAACCCACACATGGCAACGAGAAGACCCTGTGAGATTAACCAATAGCATCGCACTATAATATGACTATTTGCATGACATGTATCAATACAGGTATGAGTGTGCGTGCGTATCGCATACATGTACTATACGCTAGAGCATATGTATGTTTGTAGGTGTGCGTGTGAATATAACATACCCACAGCCACCACTCCAGCGCAGTCATCGTTGTTGTCTAGCAGTTTGCATATGCTGGTGAGAGCTAATTCAGTTGGAATAATAAGCCCTTGAGAGCGCAAATTGAACGTCTCCATCTAGTGCATGGGGTCAGAGTATATGCATGAATATGATGCATGGTAACACTGTGAATTGCACTTACGCATGTTTGTATGTGTTTTTGTGTAGGTGTCCATGATGTAGATGTCTGTGTACATGCATCATGCATGTGTCTTTTGTGTACACATCAATATGTACTTCTCCGTACGTTGTATGGCTATAAGACTGGATATACTGAATGATGTATACCTTGGCTCATGCGCAACGATTCTCTTGCGAGTGACTAATGGAGTGGGGTGTCTAGATTCCGTGCACTTAAGACATCGAAGTGTAAATAGATGAGATATTACAATAAACATACACGCAGGAACACAACAAAGTGAAGGAGTCCAATATAAAAGGTCATAGAAATAGAGGTACATATTGGCACTGTTGGTTATACACACAAACAGTCGCGACAGAACAAGACTCGCGTAGAACAAAACGCGTTGTTAGTGTTATGTTCCCATATGTCTAAGCGTGTATATGATTGCAAGCAGGAGAGTGTACGCGATAGTTTGTATGGGAACAAGTGTGCAGTTCGTGACATACTCGCATAGTATTCATATCGTGGAGAGACACTGCGTCAGACGTACAGAGTTGTGCGTAGAGGTAAGAAGACCACAATCGGAGTTTTTCTTTATATATACTAGCCTCAGGACAATCTCTCATGTCAAGGTCCTCAAACCTAACATCGAAGAATAAAAGTATCTATATGTTGTAAGCTGAATGAAGAAGCTATCACACTGTGCTCCTATACTTGCATACGTATTATGTGTAGTGGCACATATAACTATTGTATATATTTGTATTCGTATATAAATATATATGCATACCTCTGCAAATGTATATTTAAGAAGAAACGTAGAAGCACTATTACTTCAAGCACTACGTCCACTGCACTTAGAATAACAAACATCACAGCACTATATATATGTATATATATACTCACATGCACGCGCACAGACCATGCACCTCAAGCCGCCCTTCTAGTAACCAACAAACAAAATAACACACCTATATATGCCTAGAAAACACACGTACCTTAATTTATTTTCTGTTGTCGACGATACAACTCCCTCTGGACAAGCCTCGTCAAGGATAATCACTGACTGGGCATTTACGTGGGACCAAAGCTCATGCACAAACATGAAAATAAGAGAAACGGTTTGAATGTGCAGAAGGTCTGATACAGACTCGCACATCAAACTTCGGAGCCTGTATGAAACCCAAAAAAAGAATGATTGGTGTGTGTTTGTGTGTATGTATGTGCGTGTGTGAACGGGTGTTCGTGTGATGAGAGCTCCTTGTGTTGCATTTGAACAGTTCGATATATCTCTTCACATTTCAAGAAAACATAGTTTTGTTCATGTCAATCAAAACCAATCTTCTTATATAAAAATATCATAGTACTAATGCTGTATGTACACAGCCTTCTTTATATGTACGTAACTGCGACTACTGACACACATTTTAATAGTTTGCTCCTGATTAGATTCTATGCGTGCCTGAGCGGCCCTGAGCGTGTGCCAATACGGAGACCCTTTTGCCATACACTCTTCACATCCACATCGATCAGACTCCGTCTCCAGCCTTCTTAGCCCTGTTCCCCAAGCCTATATATATATATATATATGCACATAAGTATAAGGGTGGAAGTATGAGATATTTCAAATATGTTTATGCTGTGGTATGAAGAATGTACGGCAGTGTGCCATGCCTGCTACAAATGCATCCAACATTCAACCAAGGCGGCTTAAATAGTAGATTTCAATAAGGCACATTCAGGATCACTGACATACTACAAAGAGCACGTTAGTGTACGTGAACGTCTGCCGAAGCATGTGCGTGGTATACAGGTTGATTCGTTTATCTACTGAGGGCGAGGAGCATGGCCAATTTGACTACTAGAATGCTGTACAATTGTGTGTGGTAAATGTGAGACATACTATATACAACCCCTTCTCACATTCCGCCACGGCTAATCTCAAAATGTCTCTCTCGGACTCTCGTACAACGAGTGCGTTCTCCATTCGCCTTTTGGAAGTACTCGTGGTCGTAGATGCGGATGTTGCGGCTGTGTCCATAAGTGTCGCGGACACAATCATGTCGGTGAAGGTCTTGTGCAGTGCTATGTATGCGGTGATATCATTTCCCTCCACAATAGGCTTGTCAGTCTGTATATGTATGCGCATACATGTGCATGATTGTCGATGTTTGTTACACTATACAACATGTATTGGTTTCTGACTACATCATGCATAATGTGCGATATTTATGTTTACGGTTGTGAGTACTCCATACTCCTTTGTGTTTCCTAGCACTTTAACATGGTAATATATCAACAATAGCTTTTAATGGTACAGAAAAGACATTCCATCTTCACCTCAACAGATATACCAAGAAATATGTATGTTAGTGTCGGGAGTATAATGTGTACGAACATGTGGACGTCTGTGTACGTGCTTCGACTATTCCGCTCGACTACTAAACCGTGTTGTACGTACCTCTAGTATTTCCAAGAGTCCTCTCTGTCCCTCTGTATCAATGATAGTACTCAGCTGTGTGCCCGACATACGCTCTATCTTCACCATACGTACGAGCGCAGACGGCAATGGTATTTCTGGAGTGAGAAGATGCTTTGCACAGAAATCGTTTCCTTCCTATAAAAACCCAAGTGTGACAAACAATTGATATTTGAGTTATACACTTGTAAATGAAATCTTATATACATATATACATATATGCTCACGTGTTTATAGTTTCGGTATGTACACATGCAAGTCATACACGGGTATACACAACCCATGCAAACACTGAACCGTTCCCTGAGACAAATATATTTTCTCAAATACGAACACACATATATACATATACGATGCTACATATACGCGCTCACACACGTGTTCAATTACGCAAACCACACAAAGCAATTTTGATATACCTCTGGGAGAGATATGTACTCGAATGCGGCCAACCGTGGGTCTTGGGCTGGTGCCGTGACCTCGGGTGCACATAACATTAGACCAGCTAGTCGATTTTCATCAACACTAACATGAAGGTTAGTGTGAAATTAAGAGTAGATGATGCTTAGATGTTAGTATGTGTATACATATTTGAATTCTTCCATTCTTCCATACCGCCACACATTCAAGAATGCTGAAAGCTGTTTTGATTCCGAGCATTTGTATTCGATTAGCGTGGAAGTATGTGACATGTTAAGTACATCTACATATTGCGTGTGCTTTTTGATACATTCTCTATCCTGAATGGTGTAAGTTGATAAACGTGCATATATCTGCCGCACAATAGATACACTGGCAATATGGATGACACTTAATCTGTTACTTGATGGTGTAGGCTTGTGTACAGTGATTGTAAATGGGAGATGAATGCTTGTGTGCGTGTGTATTGTGTGCTAGCTTCAGCACGAGACATACTCGGATACGGTCAAATAGAAAGGAAGACTGTTTGCAGGGTTATTCTTAATAGCGAATCCATGCGTTAATAAAAGCACACCATTGGGAAGATCGCCGTACGATATGAAAGCCTGGTCTCCTGTTCAATTTAAAATATTTACAATCGGGTACAACTTCATATCAACAACGCGCCCGTTACTTTCATTCCTCAAGCATATACGCACGTCCACGCATGAGCATCACGTACGCATTATGCGTGATTCAGACTACGAAATTTGGACAACAAATATTCACTTGGGCCGACATGAGTGTGTCCATGTCTTGTATATAATCCTTTTCACGTATGAGTGGTCGCGTGAATTATAAAGGAATACGCGCGATAATATCAATAATATATGCTTGCATGGTCCTTCGAACAACGCAGATTACGTTCGTACATTTCGTGGAGGAATGTGTGTGTTATGTGATGGGGAAAACGTACCCATCTTGTAATCCTTGGTGGCTCTGACGACTACATTGCTGTCTTCAATCTTGAAGGCCTTTCCTGGGGGTACCTGTGGTGAATGATTGAAAAGATCGAACCAGGGGGCTACGATATCACAATAGTACGTCTGTGTTAGCGTATATACGTATTTAATAAGCGTTTTTTATTTTGTGTGATTGAAATTGATATTTGTCAGGCATGCAGAAAATACGCAATACACCTATGTATAAATGAATATACTACACGTGCGTGTATATACAGGCACATATATGCATAACATACTCGCATAGATATCATACATATATGTACCGAGAGTGTCTATCTAGAATTGATATAATGAGCCTTAACGGCTTTTCCTCTTCGTCAACCTTGCTATCTCTAGTAGAACGACAACCGTGGTGCAACTATGAGTATCATATGAGGACGTAGACAAGTATTTATAAGTACATACTGATGTATGTGATTATCCATACCAAGAATCTCCACTCGCTGTCCATCCGGCTTGGTCATTTCTGCCATTCTGGACCAAAGTACTGCACGTGCCCATAGATACGCCTCTAGATCAATTCCGAACGATTTCATCATTTGGGCAACCGAGTCGATTTTAAGTAAATCTTCGAATTCCTAATGTATTGAGTGTAATAAGTGTCTCAACATGAATATGCCCAAGTGTTTTAAACATGTATGCGAATCATACACATGCATGTATATAGTCGTGTACCGCATACGTATGTGTGTGTGCG
>JAWQFL010000013.1:1154839-1186254 GCA_033442365.1 Creolimax fragrantissima
GTGTGTGTGTGTGTGTGTGTGTGTGTGCGTGTGTGTGTATTTGTGTGCGTGCGTGTGCGTGTGTGCGTCTGTGTGTTCCGTGTGTGTGTGTGTGTGTGATACATACTACCCGAAGCTGTGTGCGCATACATGCGACGTATGTGTCAGTTTACGTGCATAAGTTCATATAATGTATTACGCACTACGACGGACTCGACACTACTATTGACGTGTTCACGCACTCTACCCGCGGCATACCCTGTACGTGTCCCGTCTCACAGACAAATTGATGTCGTGCCACGGTGAGCCTTCGAATGCTCTAAGCTCCTCATCGGTCCAGAAAATTGGTAGATCGAACTCATTTGGTAAACATTCGATGTGAGCCACTCTTGTGGACTGGACCCCTTTAGCTCTTTCGACTTAGATTCCAGAAACACACACACACACACACACACACACACGTTTGCAATACATGTGAGTACGTGCGTAATGTCCAGTCGTAGATATATGAGAGTTGGTGTTTGCGTGTGTAATATGTATACTTGTATATGTGGAACTGTTTGTTTGTATTTCACCATTCAAGTATACATGCGTGTGGTTTTGAGATTAGTTTTTGCCACCTGTGTGTGCAGATTCATGCAAAAGAGACGAACGCAGGATTGTGAAGAAGAAGTGGAGGGCACGTTTAGACCAAAATTTAATACTTTCAGGTTACATAAACTTGATACAAATAAATGAATTCATGCCTACAAACTGCACACATGCGCACGTATATACATATATAACACAATCAAACTCCTTTATACTACATGAAAATAGACAGCACGTACTTAATAAGTGAAAGGCAACAAGGTTCTGATTAGAAATTTTGTCACTTTCAGTCAGCAATTTGAGCTCATCACAGCCTTTAGCACTCATAACTGTCCAGCATTTATGAACTGGAATACTTAAAAGCACATCTCCTTCAATCACATCTTGTTTAACAGCCAGCCCTCTGCCAGTGTCTGGAAAATCCTCCTCCACAACCAAGCACTCAACGCACTCCAAATCCATCATGCGCATCAACTTGTTCCAGTGAGCGAGCGAGCGAGGGAGTGAACGTATTTATGTGTTTGTGTATGTGTATATATATATGTGTATATGTGTA
This sequence comes from Creolimax fragrantissima, assembly GCA_033442365.1. Lineage (NCBI taxonomy): Eukaryota > Ichthyosporea > Ichthyophonida > Creolimax > Creolimax fragrantissima. The sequence goes on from JAWQFL010000013.1 coordinate 1,155,966, forward strand.
TGTTTGTGTGTAAGTGTGTGCATTTATATATGTATGTGTATGTGTATGTGTACGTGTACGTGTATGTGTATGTGTATGTGTATGTGTATGTGTATGTATGTGTTAGTGTATGTGTATGTGTATGTGAATGTGTATATGTGTATGTATATTTGTATGTGCTTGTGTATGTGTATGTGTATGTGTATGAGTATGTGTATGAGTATGTGTATGAGTATGTGTATGTGTATGTGTATGTGTATGCGTATGTGTTTGAGTATGAGTATGTGTATATGTATATGTAAGTGTATATGTATGTGTATGTAATGTGTAAACATGTGTAAACAAGTGTGCGTTTGGTTGATAACACGAACGTTCCGGGCTGAGCGTTGTAATGTGTGATCCACATGTGTACTGGCTGGCAATGGGCCGGGACGGGGCATGGGCTTTGGTAACGTTGCTTGGGTCATAACAAGCGGCCGATGTCGGACGGACAGGACAAAAGGTATACCAAAATTAGAACACATCTATCTAAATGTATCTAATTTTATATTCCCAATTTTAAACAATGTGTAGTCAAAATACCAATACTCTGTATTCTACAACCCAATAGCTCACACTTCTAATTGTACTAACAAATAGTTTTATTTATATTTATATAACTCTACTCCGAATAGACTGATATATATCCAATAGTGATTATGTATCATCAAAGTAATAGACCATAAATATATCTCCTCGTGCCATTTGAGTAGGTTTGCAGGTATATCCTAACCTAGAGGTATATGGAGAGCAGCATATTCGATGACGAAATGTATGAGTACATTCAAGTGCATGAGCTTGATTTGAGTTGCTACATTTGACATTCGCTACGTATCTCCGTATGTATATATTAAGCCTTCCATTCAAGATTCTGGTAAATGTATAGGTATGTGTCATACTTGACATTGGATTACGGTTGTTCCATTTATATTTCTTATTTGCACTCATTAATATTCAAATCACATACTTCGAGTTGTCATGTTCACTCATTCTAAAACTCTTTCCAGGTGTATTTGGCTAACAATTTTCTAAGTTTTATTCATTAAATTACTGACTACATGGACACTGTACATGACGACCACTCGGACAGATAATCTTTTACTTGGAAAATGGTCCATCTCTTCTGTGCGTCTATGTTGCACATATTCCTTATGAGAATCTGAACATCATATGACATGTTTTCCCACTTTTCTTTAGGTCCAAGTGCAGACATATCGTTAGAGTATATGGAGAAAAGCTTGTCAGCCTTAGTGGCACTCTTAAAAGGTAGTCGACATGTCAGCATAGAATAGAAGGTAATTCCCAGACTCCAAACGTCTGCTTGTTTGAGATCGATATTGTTAACGATTCCTGCACCCCCGGATTTTATGAACTCCTCATGCGCTACATGAAGTTCGGGAGCAATATATGGGAGAGTACCTTTGAGATAAACACTGATTCTTTCCTTCGTGTACTGTGCTTCTCCAAAGTCAACGTACTTAACACTGCCGTCTACCTTGCTCGTACAAACGTTGTCTCCCTTAATATCGCGGTGCACAATGTTGTGTGAGTGCATGTGAGCCAGACCATCAGCCAACTGCACAGCATACTTCACAAACTCGATCGTACATATTCCTTTCGATTGTTTTGCGATAATATCCACAAGATCGCCACCATCACATAACTCCATAACCAAGTATATTTCTTTTTTTCCGTAATCTTTGATCATATCCTTCATATGCGCAATATGTGGATGTTGTCCTAGAGATTTCTGGATTTCATACTCCTTCTCGACATGATATAGGAAGGGCAATTTGATCTTCTTAAGTGCTACTTGCTGCTGCGTAGTAACGTCAAGTACCTTACTAACGATACAGTTTGAACCTTTCTGAACTAAATGTTCCTTTTTAAACCGGCTTGATGGTTCGATTATTATAGTGTGCGATATTGCGGGTATTGACGTATCATATAGAGCAGACGCACATCGAGTAGACGATGGTTTTGGTACAGTAGGATATATTGTAGTGTGTGTTGTTTTCGGTTCACTTTCATGATCAGATTTTGGGTACTTATCCAACACAGCGCTAAAGCATTGAAAGTACGAAATGAGTGTGGTAGACATCACAGCGTTTGGAAGTTGCCTAGCACTCCATAGGTGTATAAAGTATGTATTGTGTTGCATTTGTACTTTCTATATTGTGTTTTTATATCTTATCGCTCGGTAGCAGACAGAAAAGACTAGCAAGTTGTTCCATAAAGGAGATCGATCTATCGCCCGACGATTAACATAAAATGGGAGTACACAAACCAAGTGGAATGCGAGAGAAATAAGAAAAATAGTTTTCCTTCATTGGAAGTACCACACAATTTCGGCATGATTAGGGGTGATATACTTGGGTAACTCTACTAGATGCATTAGATGTTCTCAGGAAGTACTTACTGGTACGTACTCATACACAACGTAGCGAACTTGAGCTCACTTCGTCTACCTTAGTTTGAATGTACATTTCAGTGGTCACATTTGTAGACCAACATTGATAACTAGTGTTACTACGTTTCATTCGATTGTAAGAATTGATGACGTTTTTTCATAGATAGATTTATCGCTGTGTGATTCGTTATAAGCAAACTCGATCTCCCAAGCTACCCAATCATTATTGCGATGGATCAGATTTGTATAGATAGAAATCCGTTGAATTCCTGAACGAGTCTCCATGATGATCGTCTATTTATAAACCTCAATACAAGTGGTAGAAAATCCTGTTACTCCCCAATAAATCGGTTCCACCAACCAGCTACGATCTAAGGAGTACCCGGTCCGCTGGGAACGTCCGTACGTGGATGTCCTACACTTGATACTGGGTTACAGTCGAATTATTAAGTTACACTAGGACTCGGTTATTACACTTGGACCTGGAAGTGATCTGGTGGTTCATGCATGTAGTGTAAATTGATAGCGAATGAACTCTTGTTCACTGGGTACGGGTACTTATTTTCTTGGTGGTATCCATGGCACTACATTCGTTGCATTGTACATATGAGCAAATAATCTGTGATATTTCGGCAAGAAATACATAGTGTTCATGTATGTGACGTACGTGCACAAACATACATAGACGTAATGAATAAATTACTTACTCCTTTTCTGTGTGATCGCTATTCGATTTGTACGTAACATTCTTTACAGTTCAGCATAGATATATGCGCTTGGAATGTAATGTTTATGCTGTACAGCATTCACATAGCTTTCTCTTATATTGCAATTCGTTCTCAATCTATCAGTGTAATTGTACTTTTCTTGGCAAGCGTTTATCTAACTAATTAAGAACTATATATCATGAGAAGCTACTTCGAATTTGTTATTAATCCAATAATATCTTACCCACAAGCGATTTTTAAATTAGCATATCCGCAAAAGCCCGAGAATCTATCATAAATTCTTTCACTGTCATTGTACTCCTCCCTTGCTTTCTCTTGCCAGAGGTTGTACTCTTTTGTACTGGCAAGAGAAAGCAATACCGAGGCACAAGGCACAACTCGATACCATCTACAAACAACAGGGAATGTCTCGCAAGTATACTTATCAAAGACTTACTTGTGCACAATAAAATCCTAAAAACACATTTTTTTTTCGTTTTACGTCTTTATTTAAGTATACAGCGTACAACCTCCTGTGAAAACAGAATACTGAGGTACGAAGATAACGAAATGTCGCATAACAGACATGCCACTACTTCTTAATCCAGGCACCAATGTAGACCTAAAACGTCTACAAACGACTATGAATATCTCCAGTTTGTCTTTATCAAAAGACACACAAACAGAGCCACACAAATAGCGAGCGTTAAAACGCTTTCCACAGTAATAAATAACAGAGGAAAGACAGCCTATCTTGTAAGGATGTGGATACAATGACAGGCCTAAATTGATGACCAATACCGCGGGAAAGGGGATACATGAATGTTGATAAATAAGATATATATACTATAGTTGAGTCACAATAATATATGAATTATTTAGTCAGAATCCTCATCAGATGAGACATCCATGCCTTGAGCAAGACGCTGCTTACGGATCTTATCACGCTTCTTCTTCTCAGCACGAGAAAGAACCTTTTTCTTGGCCTTAATCTTGGTCTCGTTACCGTACTTGTCCAATACAACCTCAGGAGCCTTGTCTTCAACAATCTTCTCCTTAAGAGCATTGGCCATCCATTCAGGATCACCCTTCAAGTTGAGTGTGTTGTTCTCAAGAACCCAGGTCTCGGGACACAAGGAAGAACAGAATTCGTTGTTATGTGTAATCATAACAACTCCACCTTCGAACTCCTCGATGGCACCAGCAAGGGCACCCAAAGAGTCTCTGTCCAGGTAGTTGGTAGGCTCATCAAGAATCAACATATGAGGTGCGTGCCAAGTGCAAGCAGCAAGCACAACCTTGACTTTCTGTCCTCCTGAAAGGGCAGCAAGACGCGTATGTGAACCGAACTCACGTTCAAGACCAACATCTTCCAAATGCTTCTCGACCATAGCCATGGTGAGAGGACGAAGGTAAGAACCAGCACGCATGGCAATAGCCTCGTCAACAATTTTCAAAAGCTTTCCGAAACCAGCCTCTTCAAGCTTACGTTCAGACACGTACGATGGTTCCTGAATATTAACCCATCGGACCTCATATTCTTTGTCTCCCTTCTTACCCTCACGACGTCCCTCAGTGAACTCACTGAAAACACGCTTCTCCTTTACGAGCTTACCGTCAGCAGTCTCGTACTCGATATTCATGGGCTTCGCCATCTGTGCCTTCTCCTCATCAGTGGCAATCAAAGTGACCTTTTCAAGGGCCTCTTTATCCTTACCGTGCTCGTATCTCCATCTGATGTACTCGTTAGGGGTCTTCTCAAGATGCGATTCGATGTGATGGAAAGCGTGCTGAGCAACATACGCGATACGTACGTTGGGGTGCTTCCACACCTCACCAGAACCTTCGTCAGGGTACAGCTCTCCGGTCAAAAGTTTGATCATGGTAGACTTACCAGCACCGTTAACACCTACACAGGCAACACGAGAAGCCAAAGAACAACGCACAGTCACATTTCTGAGCTGAGGCTTCGGGGCCCCCGGGTAGGTGAAGGTGATGTTAGACATCTTCAGAATGGGTTTTCCCTTCGAGTTGATTCCGTCAAGATGTCCAGGCTTGGGGAAGTTGAACTTTTGCTTGGTCGACTTTAGCTTGAAATATGACATAGCTTCGGGGTGATCCACTACGAAATCAGAAAGGTTACCCTTGAAGAAGTTGAGCTTTAGGTCGGTGATCTGAATCATATGAGTGCACACGGTGTCCAAGAATTTGGAATCGTGAGATACCAAGATCGAGGTAACACCAGAAAGACTGGTCAGGTAATCTTGCACCCACTTAACGTTGTGAACATCCAAATGATTAGTAGGCTCATCCAAAAGAAGGATATCAGCCTTCAACAACATAGCACGGGCAAGAGCCAGCTTCATTTTCCATCCTCCGGACAAAGCGCCGACGGGTGTTGTGACGTTTGCTGGGGATTTGTCGTTGAAACCAACCTCGTTCAAGATTTTGGACATCTCATCTTGAGTAGCACCAGCCGCCTTCAGGGTCTCATCGGCAAACATGTACTCGATTACAGTAAGGTCGGAAAGCTCACCTTGAATATCAGTCTCGACAAAGATAGTTCGGACTTCATCGGGGGATGGGAAACCTTCAACTCGATTGTCGGCAATGGCTCTCATAAGAGAAGTCTTTCCGGAATCGTTTTGTCCGATAAGACCATATCGATTACCACGCATGAGCTTGAGCTGAGTGTTGGAAAGTAGAATCTTGGAACCATATGCAAGAGAGAAATTAGTATTGCACAGTTCCTCGGCATCTTCTTCTCCCTCCTCAACAACCTCGATGGGAGTGTGATCGACGTGCACCTCAGTGACAATCTTGGATACGACAGAGGCAACGTTGCCATCAACATTATGCTCCATGACGGGGGTAAGGGCGGCAACCCAGAACTCCTCCTCTAACTGGTGAGTAGCAATGAGGGAAGAAGAGAGGTAAGAAAGGAAATCAATAACCTCGGTGGTAGTACCCTTCGCGCAAGAACTCGTGAAAAGGGACTCGAAAGACTCCTTCTCGTATAGCTTGACGTCCTTGACCTTGGTCATGTCACCACGCTTCTCAAGAATGGCAGCGGCCTTTGCACAGACCTCACGACACTCGGGATCGGCAACCTCATTACGGGCCTCCTCGAGCTTGGGCAAAAGCTTGGGCAAGAAAGGGGCAACATCACGGGGTTCGTCTACAAGCTTGGCCATGTTTTCAATGATACGAGCACACTGACGCTTGGTGGCAGAAGATCTCTCGGTAAAACCACGAAGAAGGATGGGGGCCATAATGCAAAGAGCTCCATAGTTCACGGCCTGAACGAAAGTTGTGGCGGCAAGCATGTGGATGGTCTCGGGAACGATGGCGGGCTTCTCGATGGCGGCAATAAGCTTGGGAATGAAAGGCTTAATATCCTTGTTGTCTACTGACTCACAAGCATCGTTCATTGCGGCCTTAGCAGCAGTCTTGACCTCAGCCTTCAAGTCCCACATGGCCTCAGAAAGCGCTGTAACCATATCTCCCATGAACGGTTGAATCTGATAGGGGCAACGCTTGGTCAATGAAGATAGAGCCTCAAGTCTGAAAACGTTGACATTCCACTTCTGCTGTTTTTTGCACAGAGTGGGCACAACCGCACCGACAGCATTTGGGGTAAGATTGGCAATAATAGAGTTACCGACATCAGTTGCCTTAAGGGCAACTGGTCTGATCTTGTCTCCCATCAACTCAATAACCTTCGGCAATAGAGCAACAGAGTATGGCTCGACATTAGGGCCTCCGACAGAGACAAGCGCCTCAATCACGCAAAGCGCACCCTCTCGGGCAACGGCTCCACCCTTGGCGGGTTTGGACATGGAAGCGGTTAGTGTTTTAACGGCATCTCCTTTAGCAAGGAAAGCCTTCTCAGCCGCACTGGACTTGACTGCCGCAACAGCCGCGTCACGAGTGTCGACGACCTCAGCCTTAGCGACCAAATCAGAAAACGTGGTCATATTGAGATATATGCACGTACAACAACTAACTAACGTAAGTACAGTACGATGCTTTTAAGTATAAAAAGAGTGGGGAGGTGAGCTTGTGAGGAAACACTCCGGATGTTTTATATAGATTGCAGCCACCACCAGCACGCACCACGCACACGCACGCACCCGTAGCAAACACACACAAACACACACACACATACACACACATACACAAACACACACACTCACACACTCACTCACTCACTCACTCACTCACTCACTCACTCACTCACTCACTCACTCACACTGAAACATAATGCACAAAAACATTTTTTCGCCAAACGAAGTCACAAAGCTGTACTGTACTGATGGAACCACTCAGAACGCATATGCCCATGCATGTCCTGTGTGATCGGTCTGATGCACCCACATGGATTTTGGTCTTTCAGCGTCCCGAAATAGGAGTGTGTGTATGCACTTGAGGTTAGCACTACTCACGAGGATAGCTCATAACGTCCCGCATTAGTTTTACCTACTAAAACTATAACCGTAACCGAAAATCCCAGAATCTGTATTGGTAGTGGGTGGAAGGAAATCCGTAATCGCAATTCTGATTGAAAAACGTACTGCACGCATGCTTGACTTGTATTATGAACCTTCCCCCCACCCACCACTCACCCAATTACTAATTCCATAGGCCCAAGCCACATGTAGTTACAGATTCTGTTGGTTTATTCTAATGAATGTCGCGAGATTCTTGGTGATGTACGGTAGAGATACGTTTTCTAGTCATGAACTGTTGCATTGTAGGACGTAATGCATGGCAATATGCATTACATTTTTACGTATGGCAGTGTGCCAATTCCACGTGGGAGCATGTGTAGTACCTACATTTGAATCTGCAATCAACTGATTTTCGATGACACATTAGTAATTGATCAATCCGTACATACTGTCCATATACACGATATACTCTTTTGTTATAATACTCTTATTATAAATAGGGTGCTACGCTTTTTGTGCTCCGATTGCTGATTAAGTTGGTTTGGATGCTGAGGGCTGATATATACACGATCTTGAGTTCGGTAGTGATGTATCAGCTACTATTAAATGATTGAATGATGATACTTTCAAGTATACGAACAAAATCGAATGTCCAAGACCACATATGAATTAATGGGGTTGTTCTCCCATTATACTCTTTCTATTTGTACTTCTTTGCCTTTATAAGACCACATATGAATTAATGGGGTTGTTCTCCCATTATACTCGTTCTTTTTGTACTTCTTCGCCTTTATACGTGACCAAAAATGTTCTGAAGCAATTGAATCCTTTTATATGCACTGAGTATTAAGTTGAGATTCAACCCTTTAACAAGCAAAATTATACAGCTGTTATCATATTGAGAGGATTGGGTAGAAAAATGTTTAACGTGGTAGGAACGTCCTGATTAAATGCCACTCTACTTTGCTTTTGTTTTCTTTCGAGCACAGAACTATAATTGTAAAAGTACATTTTGTAGATACACGATGTAGTATAAAGGAGGTCTCAACAACATTTTAATTCTCTACTCACATTGTCGTGAATTATGTAATTATAAAGTCATGTATTAGAATTGAATCACTGTATTGCATGAAGAACAGTGTCGTGGATCCAAAATAGGAGATTTGAATCCCAACTTAGCTACCAGGATTGAATGCTACTATCGTTGCACTGAAGAGACCACACAACCAACCACATCTTGATCAATGAATGAGGATGAATCGAATACTCATTTTACCATCAGTAGCATGCATGATTCAAATCAATACGTTGCATGAAAGTATGCCTTCCTGTGCACAGTGCGAATGTTATTACGGATTGTATGTATATACTTCGAAGGCTTTCCAGAATGTAAAGCCAACCAGAGGTTGGAACCAACGAGGCATTCAATGAAAACTACAAATGCTATTAAACAAGATACGGAAAGCTGTGCGCGCTGTACTCAATTATAGCCTCGGGCTGAATAAGTCAGCAGTCGACACAGTATATAGCATACAAAGTCGTTGCATATGCATATTTGTGTAAGCACAGAGAGGTGCGTACGAGTGCGCCTTAAAACTACGAAATAGTTGCGCTATATATTTTCAGACATGTTAAAGTGTGTATGAGTCTACGCTGTGCAGCATGGCTCAGTACTAGCAACAACAGGCTCCCCTGGAATTACAGGGGCGTCACAATCTCGAAAGAGATATTGTCCACACACAAACCCAGTCACCACCCCCATAAACAATGCAGTATGAAAAGTCATAGCTGCCAACATCAACAAGTATCCCATAATGATACTGAGGCCATACAGTAATGCGACCGTTAAGTCTAATCCACGGTTACGCACATGTACAGCGGATGCCCTTTCAGCGAATCGCGTCATATTGATTTGCGAAGAATCGGGAGATGTCGAGTGAGATGTCTGTTCTACGCTATGACCACCTAGAAGAGACCGTTTCTCAGGAGTGAATCCTTGCATGCGTTGCATATACACTAACTTTCGACGATACGCCGACATATACTCGTGGAAGACAGCCAGCATAAAGCAGGCAACCACACCAGTGCACACCTTGATACGGCTGTCTAAAACAAACCACGAGAACCACAAAACTATACAAGTCGTGTCTGATGTAGTAAATCCACTATACATAAACATGACAGTGCGACCACTGCAGTACACATCTCCCTCGTCCTCCCCCTTCGTATTCCGAATAGTGTCCAGATATTTCTTAGGATCCTTGGTGAACATCTCAACCTGCTTATCCATTCCGCAAAAATATACGTACTGATTCCCCTTCATGCGCACATAATGACCTTTTGTGGCCTGCATGCTACACACAGGACATTGCGTACCGTCCATGTTTACCCTTGTATTTACAGATTCGTGTGTTTCGATGTTTGCATCAGTTAAGAGCTCACGATCCGTACCCAACGAATACGACAACACGTCATCAAACAACTTATGTGCACATCCATCGCTACATGCATGAATTTCTTGTCCTTCATTCAATACTACCGCTGCGCTTTTCTTCACATCAGGTACGCTCATGCCACACACTGGACAACATATTTGTCCTACCGGACAAAAATCTTGTTTCTCCATCCCGTCTTTCGTTCTGTACATATACTGAGTCATTTCTTCATGACTGCCCAAGTTTCTAACTGCAATACTACTGGTAAGCGTACGCGCAAGCGTAAGAATAGAGATCGTGCTAAGTAGTATCGCAAGCACCAGGACTTTCGAGATCGATCTCTTCATGTTGAAAGATATACAACGCTTCACTTGTATCGGCATGCGCATGTACGTTTGACCTTGGAAACAAAATTTATCTGTCGACGAAGTGACTTACGCTGAATAAGGCACATGCGTGCAAACAATATTGGTAGCAAACAATGGAACTGAAGGTCTAAAGAAGTGCTACGTTCTTGCACGCTTTCGCAGCTTACTTACATACTCTAGTATTCGCAGAGTGGAATTAAGTCTACTGTGTGCAAGGGCAATCGATTTTTATTACCGGTTATTGCTCACACGTTTCTTTCAAAGATAATGAATTGAATGATCTTCGTATAGTCCAGTCATAGTACGTCATTTTCGCGTCGTGTATTTTCTTGCCTCAATTTATATACCCTTCCGTACAAGTACCGCTTCCCAACTAACAGGAAATACTGAGGGTCCCGGAATCTTAACTAGATGTGCTCTTGCATGTTCGCAATCAGCAATGTCTCTACTAGTAATGTAAGGCAATGTACTGTCCGTTTTTTTTCTATCATAGTTTTTATGTTCAATTCTAGCATCAAAATTTACTTTTCTGCACACATCTTATTCTCATCGTGCAAGACATTCTATACCTTATGTCTAGCGTAAAAAACTTTCTGTTCGCAAAAAATACGATGACTTTTACAAGATATCCTTGATGTTAGGCAAGATGTCTGATATTAGCGTATAGTGCACGTAGACGACGGACTCGACAACTACCACTAGTTGGAGAAGTGAACACACTTCCACTTTTCCATCTACCCAAACGATACATTTGCTTTTAATGAGATTGAAAGTATGTGAAACTCTGCAGTCTTATGCAAAGAGCTGACCGTAGTTAACAACCTGTGTTAAAGAGGGAACCCGGAATACTCGGCCACCCTCTTGGGAAGAAGCACGTAAAAGGGTTTAGGGTTAGGGTTTATATCTCCTTTCCCTTTGTCCACATCATTTGTATGTTGTACTTACACCATGTAGTACATACATATGTAGAACGACAATATGGTCATGCATGCATGCTGTACATCATTCATTGATCATTCATTGTGTAAAACCATATGCACAGACTGAAGCAATGAACGGAAATTCTTTGGCAAACATTGGAATAAGCCAATAAAAACTCTCAGAATGTGGAAAGGCCGGTTTTTTTGTCACTACGTATTGGCTTATAACTACGAGTGACAGGTAAGTGTTACTTGCGATAAACACTACACATTCAAAAACTACGACCAAATGTATACATAGTAGGTTTACTTGAAAGATTTACTTAATCAAGTGTTTACTTGACACAACTAGGCGTTTAGTTCATACATACTACTAGGCGTCTGGTTAAAACTGCTAGGTATGAAAATTGCGCTACGATTATTGTTGTGGTAGTGTGTCATAATTGTTGGTGGTAGCCATACTAGTAGTAGTCATAAGAGAACAGTCAAAATGACTGCTGTGTAAGCCTGACATAATCCCTCTAATTAGTGCACTTATACAGACGCATTCGTATACACTTCTCATACACACATCACATCACCATGAACACCTCTCACTAACAGGCATCCAGAACCACACCCAGTCTACCTACCCTGTTCCCTCCATGTCTTTCTTTTATTCGAAACACCTTAGCAATGCCAAATATTTCTCTCTTGTCGAACCTCTGTGTATATAAGCTTGCATGTCGAGGTACGTTCGCTAGAGCAGATACAATTTACGACAGAACATTTTCCATCGTTTTTAGCTATACTATCCTATATATTAGCGACACATTCCACTGGGTTTGGTTTGTCTAAGGTATTTAATGCATTTGTGCGATGTGCTTATACACTTCAAGTAACTTAGCCACATTGTCGAGGTTGTCTTTCTTTATTTATGATATGATAAGAGTTAGAAACAAGCATATATATATAATTAGAACAACCATATATATAGCCATTATATATATGGTTGTTTTAATGAATTCTCCCCATCGGCGTCACATCAAGCATGTCCTCTCGCAACCATTCTTACGTGCACTTGTACATCAACTCATTCTGTAACCTCACGAATGTGAACACAAGATTTGCTTATTAGGAGGACTATACGATCACATGGTTTGAATAGGTATTTTACAGGTATGATGACAACAGTACGCGATTTCAGAGCCGTCATCGTACGTGATGGAGTACCCGCGTCAACTGGTGTTACACGTATGTTAATAAGAAATTTATTTGTAATAAAAAAATCACTTAAATACATACTTAAACATGGAGACAAGAATCACTGATGTGTAGACATGCATATTCTACAATGTAGTGAAGTGTACAGACTATGTTGCACGCGTGTCAACGAAGTTACATTGCCTCACTTTTCTATCGGCCCTGCTTTCACCTTATTTAAATCCCTAACGCGCAAAGCAGGCAAGTATATATATGTTGGTATGTTTTTGTGTTAACCGCAAAAGCTGAATCATCACTACGTGTACAAGTATTGCAGAACTATATATATTGGGTTTTGGTACACGGTGCTACACGAGTGTGTATAGTCGGTAGATATATATAGATATGTGCTGTGCTTTGTAGGAAGAACTTCTGATCTCCGATACTCCGCCGTACTCCTTGCTTACCTCCAATATTTAAGCGGACGATTTTCTAACGAGCTCTCCAACAGGTGCGTACACTGTTGGGCGTACTGTAGATGGTAATACGGTCTTCGAATTCGATATGCAAATCCAGGTATATCTTTCAGATTATGACCTAGATATCATGTGCGAAATAGGATGTACGTGGTTGTATATGTTGGTACAAGATTTACGTTCCATCTACTCTCATATATATTGTAAGACAATTTGTACGTTTGTATTGATAATAGAAACGTACTGTGTAGATTGGTTTCGGTAGTAATGGTCTGTTTCGTAATAAATATATGTTTTATTTACAACATCCCAAACTATAGCGAATGGCGACGTCTATTTACTTGATGAACAAGAATAGACACGAACAAATAATGAATGAGCCATGGCATAGTATGTTAATTGTATTATGTAATGATCAGACATTTGCGTATTTTCATGTGTACTTGTATGGTTCTACGATGACTTTGTCGATCTTTTGTGTCAGAATTGTAGCTGAGAGGTAGCGAATATGCATGACTTATACATATATGTTTAGTTTTTATATAGTTTTCATTAGCACATGACTGCTACGATTGTCATAATTCACATTTGTATGTAATTATACTCAATGCAGCGTTATTTAATGCCCATATTGATAAACATAAGAGATTATCGGCATGCTATTGCGGCATGTTTGGATGAAACTATGTACCTGTTGTATACATATTCATCTCCATTTGTTATGTACATGATTATGTTTGTGATACTTTATGGATATATAACCTATGCTGACTACTGACAATCCTAAATAGGGATTGTAGTTTGATTTTGTATACATGCAGTTCCTTTTGTTTTGTGTATATATATGCTGCTTTGGGGTGATGCTTTCTGTTGCATAATGGAATGAACGAAAATATAAACGTAAGGATAGATTCGGAATATACTATGCTTCAGTGTGCCTGAGACGATACATGTAGCGAATAAAAATTGTTTTATATATCCTATGTACATCTGTGTAAGAATGTATGTGTTATCATACTCGTGGTTTTCAGCTTTGCTCTCACTTACTTCACATATGTGAGTACATAGGTTTTCTAACAAGAATATATTTTGTTTGAACACATTTATATCTCCGTTTCGTATGCGACATATGTACATATGCGTATTTATTCTACGGGTATTCCTGTTGATTTTTTTCCTATTAATGGTTGCTAGCAACCGCCATGGCGGAGGCCACAAACATAATGTCGCTTCGATCGCATGTGATGAATGTGTTAAAGAATGGATTGGACTACTGGAAGTCGACTACATGCACGAATGTACCAGAGGTTTGATTCGATTCGTAGCATGCGTATTCTATATTGTGTATACCTGTGTTGTATACTTCAGTACATATCGTTTTTGTACTACACAGTAAGCTGCAACATATTCTACAGAAGGTGTCACCTGGTTGTATTTTTAGTATGCTGTCTCCGTGTGTGTATTCTCTCTCTGTCTGTGTTTGTTTGTGTGCGTGTGTGTCCCTCTCTTTCTTTCTGTATGTATGTATGTATGTATGTATGTATGTATGTGTGTGTGATATGTGTGATATGTGTATATGTGAATGTGAATATATCTGAGGTTGATTCTCTCTTGGGATACCTGCGTGTTCACGCAAATTAGTTGTCTGGATTCATACAAATTAATTCGTGAGAACCATGTTACTGACCTTTTTGCATTAACAGTGCACAACCTAAACGACAAGTTATATTTCCTGATTGTCGCACTCGTGTAACCTCACATAGCGCACACATACAGAGTACAATACGTATGCAACTATACCGTATACTCGCGCGAGTAAGTGGTGTAGTTCCGTGTATATATCTTTTCTGTTATCTTATTCCCATACGTAATAATGACGACGTTGGCATGAAGTATCATTGTCTAACAGGTGCACCATACCCCATACATTTCGCACCGACATACCAGTTGAAGATAATTCTCGTGATTCCATTTCCATTACTCCCGGCAAGTGAAAGCGACGGTAGCACGAAGTTGCCTTTCTTAATGACAGCTTATATATGCCCGCTTAGCGATATTCCAAAACCTCCAATCAAGGTATTCATCGTGGTTTTACGTGCTCATGTGTGACTGTATCTGTGCATACTTGAAGATCTCTCCATCCATAGTATAGCTCGTAGACGTGTTTTTGTATTTTGAGTGTGAATATGTATGTATATTTATGTACATGTGCTACATCGACTACGTCTCAAGTGCTCTATTCAAGTTACTGGCTTGATTGTAGATCGTCAATTTATCATGTTCATACAACGTTGTATTTCTTTTATGTACCTACATTGTATCAAGCGCCCCCAATGGTCTTGTATGCAATGATGAAGTATTTACACATATACATGCATACGTATGTCCATAATAGGTACATGCCCGTGTGAAGGCGAGACACAATCCGAACGCCAAGAACTCAGATTGGATTAGAGAGAGAAAAGCACTGACAGATAAAACACCTAAAGATATAAACGAGATACTGTTGCTATCACAGGAAGGCTATATTTCTGAAGGTATTTATAGGAATATGCAATACCAGTACACGAATTAATAACATACTCAATGGGCATGTACGATTCACCGTACTCGTGAACTCGTACCATGGTGAGAAAACACTTGCTTACGTAGATATACAGTGCCTATATATTGGAGAGTATTTATATGCGCACAATTATAGATGTCCACACATATATATCCACAAGTCACATATGTAAGGTACACACATATTCTCATGCTACAAAAACTTGGATAGATATGGAATAGAACTATTTAAGAAGAAGAATAACGTGTTCTCCGTTCCTCTGTAATTTCTATAATTCATGTAACTATAAATGTGCAATTACTCACTCACATGCACACTTTTCACGTACATGCGCACAATTGCTCGACTCCCTACTTCTACAATTAAGCCCTCTACTGCCGAAAACGGCATGGAAATAATTGTGTATATTTATGACATCGTATGTATTACTCAGGGATGAGTAGCAACTTTTTTTGTATCCACAATGGTGAACTTGTGACCGCCGATGGAGCAGATGTACTGGCTGGAACAGTTAGAGATTTTGTTCTGAAGGTATCTTATACCTTGTTTTTCCGAGTATTGTGTCTATACACAATTAAAATCATACTAGTCTACAAGTATTATATGCTATATGTGCGTCTGGTCGTGTTCGTCCATGACTCAGGTTGGAATAAAGTTTGCACTGCAATGTCACATAAACAAATTATTAGCTATATGTGAGTACTTCTTATAGTCTACCATGCACTGTGTATTTAAAGTACAGGTGTACTTCTATGTTAGATTTTCTTGTGCAAAACGCTCTCTCTTTGTATATACAGCGCCCGAACATTTTGTTTATACGAGTGCTTCCGGTGTTGAAAGCCTTCAACCGCTATACCATTCACTAAGCCTTGAGTTTATCATAAATATCTATAGGTATGCAAGCATATTAATATCCCGATTAGATTTACTTGTCCAAATATCAACGAAGCTCATGATTGGACAGGTGCGTTCATCACAAGTACGTCAAGACTTGTGTTACCTATCGACACACTTTATTACCCGAACCAGGTACTACATACGTGTTTTATATCATTGTGTATATTCATTTGTAAAGACATCAAAAGTGCTCTCGACTCGTCCTCTTATCAAACTTCTCACTGTCAACAATTTTTTGAATTCATCTTTTGCATCCACATTCGAATATATTGCTTACCGGTAGTCTTTCGAAAATGTAAAAATTAAACATGTACACATAAATAATGTGTATGTACGTCTATTGGGTGTAAAATCAAACTTTTGTACAGTACAATTATATAACCATGCCCTATTTTTTTTGGGCTTGTTTGGCCAGTCTGACCCCACTACAGATAATGTCATTAATTACACGGACGACGGAATAATTGAACGAATCCGAAGAGAGGTGGAAGTCCATATTCGCGACACATGCGTCAAGATAGAATAAATAAACAGAACACATAATTCGTAGTAGAATTATACTCCTGAGATAGGAACGTGTATTTAAAAAATACAGTATGTTGGAATGGGTAGAGATGGGAGGATCTATTAGAATTTCCTCATGCATCGGCTTCAGAAAACGTATTGTACATTTGTAAACTAATGTATGCGAATATAAAACGCTCTGTTCACGAGTATTCAACCATTCTCACGAGTTTGCATAATGGGGTAGTAGATATGACCTGCGACCATTCAAGTATACCATGCCTTACTTCGTATTGACAAACGGTGTTAACGTATGTGAAACCTGAAACTACAGTTGTCCTACTAATATTTAGGTACATATATGATGATACGGACTCATTCTGATATGAACTTTTTAGCACCTGATGATCTTGGGTTGGCTGGGAATGACTTCAAAAGGATAGCCCATCTTGCCCGTGTCTCATTATTTGCAGCTAATTCAATTGTTTCCGACTTATTTTCCGTGCTGGACAATGTAGCATCTTCCGGGATCTGAGTTCAGATTGCGAGATGTGTATATGAAATGCGACATACGTGTGAGTTGGTTCGTTAGGAGCATGAGCTCCTACTTACTGTTCATGAAATAATCGTGTAAAAGAGTACCTCACGAGCCTATAGCAATTATACGCACATTTTAAACTTGCTTATCCGTGATGAAGTACGTATCTCATGTCTACGTATCTTCGTATGCACGTCATGTACGAATCTATATTTATTTGTCTATGAACGTGTGAAATGCGGTATTGTGAGAATGGTATGTTCAACTTACCCTTTTACTATAACAATAGACGGTGACGCCCTCGACACTTTCGATCATTCGGTAGATATGATACTCGCTCCCACTGTTTGTACAGTATTCAAACAGAATCTCGTTCGCAGCTTCTTCAACCTACAGACCATCGCGTGTGAACACACGTTCTTAATTAACATACAACGTGTATACTTAGGCCCATGCAAGCACATTCCTTGTTCTATATGTAGAAAACAAGATATGCCTGGCTTTTATTAACACTATAGTTTATACATGAAATCGTGTTTGTGATAGAATATACCTGTAGAGATACATTCATGTGCCGAAAGTAGTACAACCTGCTAGAAATTCAAGCAAACATCCACTCTAACACGTGCGTCGCTCATTTACATACCACTTGCCAATACACAATCTGCGTTTGTGATTTGATCGATTTCCACATATCTTTCATATGTCTCCTTAAAGACTGGTTGTCATACAAAATAAATTTATAAATAGTGAGTGTATGTGCTGTGTCAGCATGAGTGTGTGTGCATGTGGATGTGTGGTACATGTGGGCATGGTCTTCGAAATATATTGTGGGTATTGGTGTAGGCTATGTCATGAACATATTTATGTGCCTGTATATCAGTAATGTAAGTACCATGTGCGTTTGTGAAAACCGAAATATGAGGTACACGTGTACATATAAGTGCTTGTGAACGTAATACCTTTTCCTGATCTGGTTCTACTACAGACACGATCATCTCGGACCAATTTGATCGGTCTTGTCCCACGGGAAGGTATTCAGACTACAGAGAAGGACATTTCGACTATGGTTGAGGTATTTGGAAATTACATGCAAAGGATATAATATTAATGCCATCACATGAACATTGGAAAGGGGAGATGTGCAGTCCGTACATACATACACACCATAGCAGAATGAGGGCCTTCCATGTAAAATGAGCTGAGCATCCACTTCTGACCAGCCATAACAAAGGGCGGAGGAGCAAGACGTGTGGCTTCCTGAATACCCTTTAGGCTCTTTTCTCCTAGTGGTTTTTCGCACACTGTTGGAGATTTCGCTACATCTGTAGAAGCGCAAGGACAAGCTGGTTAAATTCTCTGATTTCATTAGCATCGCCCTAAACCCTCCGCGATAAGCATTGGTTTGTGAGATTTTGAGAATATCAAATCTTGATGAAATAAATTTCTTCACGAATATTGCACTAGTGTTCGTTTGTTTACTTTGAGAGCAATACACACCAAGTGATAATACTTTTTTTCTTCTAATGCACTTGCATTGTGGGAGATGGATACATAATCTGCGTACAACGCAATCTACGAGCTATGGATGGAAATGAATCTAGGTTCGGTGTGGAGAGAAGGCGGTTATACAACCGACTCTGCAAGCACACCGTCGACGGCGACCTACCTAGTGCTTTCTCGCTCCCATTCTGCATTACATATCCCGTAATCAACAGGCCAGATGTCATAGCGGTCACTACGAGCCTGTTTCACGTTATGTGATATGAGAAATAACGTGTGCATTAGAACGAGAAACAGCATCAATAAATTTACTTTTATACATTCAAAATTACACTCATTGATTACACATATACCCATATATCTGTTTTATACACGCGCTGGTGATATTTATGCAAGTGCGGATTATACATTTTCGACATTTTATATCATCATAAATCGGTGACTGCGTATGCAGGTGCGTGTGAAGATGCATGGATAAACGGCTGGGCGGATGGAAAGATGGATGGATGGATTTGAGCACATAAGTACGTACGTAATATCTATATAATACATGTATATAAGAGTGTTTATACTATAATGAATGCATATCAGCTTAACGCAGAAACTTACAATGCACGTCGAGATCTATTGGTAGCGTGACGTGCTTTCAAAGAAGTGCAACCAGTTGACCTATTTTGATATGTAAAAGAAAAATCATCGAATTGTTGTCGCTGTGAATTAACCATATGCTTGGGAGTTCAAGACTGTACAATTCTCCCTATGTAGACACGCGTATTCATCCGCTAGTATTCATCTACTAGCCTATATTCAAATAAATGTATGTACAAGTATTGGTTTACGCACGTGCATACATAGACCCATTTGTATATATATATATAAAATACTCATTACAAACATATTCATGACCGTATGTAATCGAACAATCCAAGCGTACACTAACTATGAACAAGCAATCTAACTTTTTGTTAAGTAACTGTCCATACTCCCGACATTGTTGGCTTAACCATGATGTATGACAGTCGTCGGCAAACAAACACTCAGCGTGCTCGAAGAGAATCACACGTTCTTGTGATCAACACCATGACAAAGAGTCGCACACAACTAACACTCAAATGGCAGTACATAAATGCACATGCGTGTAAACAAGGATATGTGCATACTTACGTTCACGTATTTGTATACATGTATCAAACGGACACATGTATGTACTGACGCCCGCCCTAGCTTTTCGACATGCAGGCACAGCGACTCGCAATGAAGCAGCTAAATACTACGCAAGCAATTAATACAAACCAATTCTATACTTACAACTACAAACAGCTTCGCCTCTGTAACGAGATGTAGGAATAGACACTCGTATGCGCGTAAACAGTTAATATACAAATATGAGAAGCACAAATCCTTAAGTGCATATTAACATGTCAAGAAAGTAAACGAAATGCGACGCACATCTGAGTCCTTACCGTTCGCTGTGTACATTCCGCAACATGCTCCGAATCACATATGTATTCGTACCATGGCAGCCAAAACGACTACCAACCTTTACTGCTGCGCTTCTGATTGGAGCCATCGCTAGCCACAGGGGTACCATTTTTACGCTGAATCGTTAGGAGAATGGCGTGCGCCGCGTACTGTACGAATTTAGTGGGATGTATGAAGGCGAAAGGACCGGCGGGGGACAGTTGAGGGTACGAAACCCTTCTATGTCTTATTCAATGTCAAGTGAAGAGGTGGACTACAGAGTAGAGACGTACGCCTGTGTTGGAGAGCTTATCAAATACCACTGGCAAGAGAGTGTGTGTTTGTGTTTGTGTTTTAAGTGTTCAAGTGTGGGATGAATCAGACAAATGACACCCCTCACATGGACACGTGACACCTTGACACGGGACACCTTTGTTATCAGTTGACATCTATACAGAAATTCTTGTAGCTATTCTCAAGTCTCTTGTATGTGCCATTCAAAGATTGCATTGTTAACTAATTATACTGCGAAATACAAGATTTGTGCACATTTTATCTCATAATCAGCCTGCCTCAAATATGTTAACACGGGAAACCGTCACAATGGGACAACTTGAGATGGAGGAGTCTTCTTGATCCTGACAACTTAGGAATCAGAAAAATATGAGATTCAGGTATTCGATTTTCATCAAACCATTTCATGTTCTATCAATATTAGTCAAAATTCAACTTGGAGGATAAGTGAACTGAATTCAAATGTAGTGTTTGAATCTATAGAACAGTCTTGTCCAGCGACTCAGATAGATCAATTGTCTCAAATTTATTGCATTAGTTAAACACATGGTAGATTTTAACACGTCTTAAGGAGGCATAGGACCGGGTATGTGTTTTGGTTCGTGTCGTGATCAAAATGTGTACAACTGAACTTTGTATTTCTCTTCAACTAGGCATCAATGATGATTGTAGCATCAACTGTACTCGACCGTACTGCGGAAATATAGAACGCAGAAATCTCACTTTATGCGCATAGTAAGAATCTCTCAGAAAATAATAATAATTACAAACACAACCACAATGATAATTTACATATATGTCCAAGAAAATAGAGCCCAAGTATCACTGAATATATTCGTAGTATACATCAGTAGTCAGAAGCAAACTCGCACTTGTAAGAATGTAGTAGCCAATCGTTTGTACCTGTGTCAACATTGATGGAAAAACACTCGTTTTACTAATTTTTCTGCTTATCAAGTATAGGCTCATCTGAAGGCCCTCTCGCTTCCACATTATCAACAAGTTATTGCCAAAACTACAGATATAATGCTATATTGTTACGTGTGTGTGTACATATAAACACTCACATACATACACGCACCCACGCATCCAAACAAATACATATACGTCCTACCTGGACGATGAATGTTGTCGGCCGTGAGAATCATCATCCCAGTGCTCTGACTGATAAAGTACCATATCTATGACGAAAAACAGAACCCTATGTACATATGCGGCAGGATAGTTTATGCAATAATCATCGCCCAAGTTCATATAGTAGAATTTATTTAAGACTTACAAAATAGTATTGGACGGAATACGGAGTGTACTATAGTACAACTCCTCGCAAAGATACGATGATTTACTTATGCGGTATATAATGTAGTAGTTTTACGACATGAGATAATGAACCTTTTTTTCACGGGGTCGGCAACAACGTCTAGACCTATATTTTGGATCGTATGTCATTCGTGTATACGCATGTTTGTTTATATCCATTCATGTGAGCCCTATGATACTTGCGCGCAGCAGTGGTGTAATCTTATTTAAGTTATGCAGCTAGAGTGCATATTAAATGTGAATGTGAGAATTGAGTTGTAATTGCACATAATGTGGTGTGAAAATGGTTTATGTGGAATGCGTGTGCGTGTACTAGTGATAATTCCTACCATCATCATGTGAGCGAGTGGTTTGAGAAATACATATAAGCATTAACAATCGGGCTTGCTGGTTTTAAATATGTGCACAAGCAAGTGTAATAATGATGTGTATGAGTTATGTAGCTGACTGAAAGTATGATAAAGGGAAATCGACAGGTTGGTGCACAAAAAATTATGCATAATACATCGTATTTAACTTCACATAGATCATACAAAACACATACGTCACTAAATCGCACAAACGTACTCGTTTGCGCAGGCAAATACACGGCTGCATTCAAATTCTTCGAAGTTTATTTCAACGAGGCTGGAAAGAAGGTTTTTGGACTTAACATCAACGATGTCAAAGTTATCGAGAATATGAATATTATCGCTAAAGTATGCATATATATTATATATGTATGTATGTATTACCACAAAGAACTTTGTTCGTGCTATGTTTGCATACATCTCTTGTACTTATGTAGACTTCCTTAGATGCGGGCATGTATAACTACGCTTCCTCGTGTAAGAGTCTTACTCTGGCGCCCAGTTATGTGCAAGCAACCAGGAAGAGCGCACACTGGCAGACTGCTTAACTGTATATAGTGCATACATAATACACAGTCAAATACACTCATTGACCCTTTTGATGCCCTGCACACAGGTCGCTGCCTTCGCTGCCTACGACTTAATTGTTTCCTTCAAGATTAGGGATGACTACGTGTACAATGTATGCATACATTCGCGTTTACAGTGATAGATAGAACATTTTTTTATACATACTCATCTGCTCATGTACGTTTATACAGGTACATGCATACCGCGCACAAATGATGAGCTGTACTATTTTCGTGTCTTCACGACAATTAAGTTCTACACTTCTCGAAGTGTACTGGGAAAACACCACCGACTACACTATTAATTGACCTGAAGAGCACGTACACTTTTGCAACTCCCCGCACAGGAGACAAAAACTTCCAGGCCGACATTTCCGAACTCACGAAGACATAGACGGATTTCCCACCCAATCCTTTCCACGGAATCATCAACGGTAACGACTTGGGGTGTAGTGGACCGCTTAATGGACGTATACTATTATCGAAGAAGCAAGTCGAGGAGAGTTACTTTGTCGACCCCGCGAACGTTCTCAATTATCTTCTCGGTATACCTTATGAGATGAAGTACATCCCATGTCCACCAACCTGGATGATGATATTGGATCACCCAGGCGTTGCTTGGGATCTCGCTCGGAATATGCTCCGAAGTTTCCTTTATTCGTTTCATCGGCTGGCATTTAATCGGTCCGACAACACGCTCATAACGCTCAAGTTTATCACGGGCGGGATTTTTGGGTTTTTGCATGACGGGAAATAGTCATGCAACACTGCCAACATTCTGGACCGTATAACCATCACTTGTGAGAGAGCCGAGTGCCACAAGTGGCAATTCGATGCAAACTTATACCTCTTTTTCTAGTAATGTAATCTCCATTTTTATTTCTAGAGTTTGATAAGTTTTTTTCTTAGTTCCTGAGCAATCCGTAATTCTAGTACTGTAAATGGTACAAATATCCTACCGTACTTCTCGCTCTTCTGAACCCAGAGTCAGGTTTTACAACCACTGATATAGTTTCTCGCTCATTTGTAGTAGAACCACTGCTTGTTGTGCTCGTAATAGTGCTAATTCTTTTCTCGTGCCCTTGGGCTTGTGTTTGCTTTCTTGGTCCATGGGAGAAATGACTGGAGGTAGTTCATGGCGGTTTGCCGTGTACTTGAAGTATCCAAATCTGGTTTTGTAGGAATATGACATTATGCACATATCGTTAAGAGCTGTACGTATGAAATATATATAGGTCTGTATGAATGTGCTGACACCGGGGTGATATGGCAAATATCTGCCTAGCAAGTCGAGATGTCCTCTTGAGATATTTCGATACATACTCATGTATTCGTATCCTTTACTTATCTCCAAGTAAGCAGTAGTATAAAAGCACCGATGCAACCGTTTTCAATTGGTTGCAGAATTTTTCATTCATTCAGAACTATCACTTCTATCCAAATCTGGCTTTGCATTCTTCACTGTTATAAACATTTTATACGTAATCCATACGTGCTACGCAGTCTTGTCATGTACGCAATATGTGGATGGAGAACAAATACGTGCACATTTATATACTAAAAAATGCAATAGGGATACTTGTATTCTAATGGATAGGTGAACTTTTATATTTTCAAAGTACACCCTCCACATGTGTAATTAGTTCATATATACCTAACGCATAGATCGTTGTGGCTGAAATGTTGCTGCTTTTCTCATTCCAGCTCGCCCTTCTTCCTGCAATCTCTTTGTGTGGATTGTTATTAGTTGCTGGCGTACTAAGAGCTATTGACCAACGGGCCTTACAAATCTCGGCCTGCATACCATTAGTCCCTCCATCTATATAAGCTTTGACTAGTTTGGCCACTTCCTGTGTGTTTAAAATCAAAGTTAGACCTGATGAGGTAGATTTGACTACACGTGGGGGCTGAAGAATCACGACATGCCAATCCGTTCATACATGCATGTGTTATTGTTTGTACATGTGTTTGTGCTCTGTATATTACACTATCTCAAAACACTCAAAACAACGGTACATATATAACGTACAATACAGCCCGCACTCAATCCAGTATGGTAAGTCAAGAACAACCAACCTTGTGTTTCCGTGTAATGGCGGCCTTGAGTGCGTATCTACTTCGATCATTGGCATCCACACGCCCGTCGTTTAGTAACAGAATCACGATTGGCAAGTAGCCAGACTTGCAGGCAAGCACAAGGCACAAGCTATGATCGTGGGCAGGGTCTACTGTAGGGACCTGGTTTTGGAACAATGTATAATGGAGTATGACGTATTTTGCTTACGTGTGTATATGAGAGGATACCTGTTATGTGCGTGTGCCATGTGTCTTTGCGTAAGTGTGTGTATGTGTATAACAGAAACCATACGTATAAGAATGTATAAATTTGAGTGTGGGGTGAACTTAGTCTACCTGCACGCATGCGAGCAAATATTAGTGCGCGTGTATGTGCATAGTCGTGTGTGTTCGGTAATATTCACTAACCTGCAATAAACTATGGACGATTGCTGGATTATTTCTCTCACAAGCTATTAGTAACGCGGCATTATTGTCGGCCGATGGATCGACCCTTGAAGATTATATATGTATTTGCAGAGTGCACATATATGTGTGTGTATATATTGGGTCTATGTACGTACCAACGTATGGGTGAAGTGTTCGTAAAGTACTTGCAGTACTGTGCTTGCGCGTACATATGTAAGTATACCTACATGTAGTTTGTGTGCACAGTGACTATTTGAAATATATACAAGAGCGAAACTGTTTATAGTGATCAAATTTCTTAAATTGTAATACAAGAATGTCTATTTCTGTATGTACTATAGATGCAATGTATACATACCTCATATCCGCGAGTAGCAGTTTTACAGTTTGCGTATGGCCATATTCACAGGCCTTCCTCAAACAATATCCATTCTCTGCCCCAGGGTCTACCCCTCTCTCGTGTGGAAGTGCTAACAATAGCTTCACGATTTCGGTAAATCCTTCTTCACTTGCACAACGGATTGCTACGTTTCTATCATCACCTGTGTGTATAAATGTATTTTGTGTACGTGTGTTTAAGTGTGTTTAAATACACATCTTATGGAAAGTGTACTCAATACGAACATATTTGAGTGACTTCATCGATCCTCCCTCAGACTTTACAAGCATAGCTTCCCAAACTGTTATGGAAGGTGTACTATATACGAACGCATTTGAGTGACTTCATCGATCCCCCCTCAGACCTTACAAGCATAGCTTCCCACACCAATTGGGAATCTCTTTCTGTATGTATGTGTGTACATATACATATGTGCCAATATGCTTTCGTACGATAGTACATGTATAAGTATCTAGATAAAAGTCAAAGGCAACATTGAAAGTACATGTATAAGTATCTAGATAAAAGTCAAAGGCAACATTGAAAGTACATGTATAAGTATCTAGATAAAAGTCAAAGGCAACATAAACCCATCTTGTATTTATGCTTGTTTCCTAGCTTTCAGCCGAAGTAGATTGTTATTTAAGAAAAAAGACAACTCCTTGCATGTTCCGAACATCCATCTCACTCTGTTTCACATATTACACATGCGATCGTATATTTACAAATGTCGGACATGAATGCCATAATGCATTCTAATATGTTGGATTTTTTCATTACCTGGATTGACCTTTTCGGAGGCAATTAACAAGCGAACAACCTCTACTCGCCCAGTCTTAGCAGCACGCCAGAGTGGATAGCTATTCATAAACCCTGGATCAACCCTCTCATCTTGCAGTAACAGTCCGACTAATTCTGAATATCCACGCGCACTACAATCCCCTATCGCCATGTTGCCTTGCAAAGAAGGATCGGACCTATATGTACACGAGTAGGTTTGTGTGTAGTTTCTTCTTTAGAAAGACTAGGATTTCCGAATATTTATGGCCTACAATGATTTATAGCCCGTATGAGGTTTGACCCTTATTATATACGAGAGGTCTTGTTTTAGTGTGGATATGTGTATGCAATGGAGATATTGTACATACAGGTATATTCGATTCGTGTACCGTTTACGTATGCTTCTATTCCGGCACGAACCTTACTGCTTTGTGCACCACATTTGTGTTTTCTACAACAATTTTCCTTTCAGGGCGAGATGAATACTACTATTTTGTACATACATAACTGAGTATGTGTGTAGTGTGTATACATAATCTACCACATACACTAAACACTGAAAAGTTTCGGATCTTTACTGATTGCGATTGTGTCGTGCACGTGTAAGTCTGTGTGTATACAATCTATTCAGCATACCTTCCATCGGCTATAAGATATTTATACACATCGATTCTATTGTTACGAGCTGCTGTCAAAATGCCTGTGCTTTTGTAGTGTCCTGGATTCACATTGGTTTCCTGTTTTGGTACACACAGAGAAATAGACGTACGTTATACATGTATGTGACACATGTAGTCACATACATATCTACAGATAGTGGGGGGGAAATCATTTCGGTTAGACGGAGTGGACGGTCCTTATAAATATGTATTTTACCGATCAGACACGGGGAGAGATGACATACACATACGCCTACATACACATGTACGAGTGTACCCAGAGATATGGGGGGACGGCATAGAAAGGATGATAGACCAGCTAGTCCCCAACTAGTCCACAATATATGACAGACGTAAACTTGTAACGAAACTGTCAAGAGTATAAGTATACATGGAGTTTATTCTCATTTTCTCTATCATCAACATTCGCACACACGGACATGGTTGAGAGACTAGTGAGCAATAATTGATAGTTTCTTGTATTATACAATACACCAAATGAAGCGTAGATGAGTGAGCACACACAACTGACAAATATACTCACTGGTTTTCACATCCACATATACGCATATACGTGTATACAATTATACAGGCATGCACGCATACATAAAAAGGTACGGGTATACAGTCATACAATCTGCATATGCACGGACGTACAAAACAACTGAAAACTTACCTGCTTCAACCTATACCATATACACGTGCACAACTATCATAATACATATAAACGCACATACTATACATATCTTTGTGTATACATGCAAACACTTGCATAAACATACATAACGTGCACGTGATACATATGTACGTGTACAGATACATCCCGAGTGTGTGGCCGAGTGTGTGGTATGAGAGACGCGCATGCAAAGGTACGCGCTCATACACACAAAATATGCAAAGGTACGCGCTCATCTACACATAATGCCATGCAAACACACATAATACAAATACCACCATGTACCTGCAGTAAAATTTTTACTACATCTAAAGATCCCTGCTCACACGCCCGGATGAAACACATGTGTAAGCAGTCACATACAATTAATCCCTCTGGAACATCGTCGACACATACAGTATCCGTGATGTGACTAATCAAACACTGTACAACCTTTAGCGGGGGTTGTGTATACCCGAGTACTTCCACCTATATTCGTTATTGAAGTTGTGTCCACGTTACATTTGAATTTTGCGAGCATATGTAAGTTGAACTTGTTCACAAATGAGTGTACTCGTAGCGCAGTTGTGATAACATAAGCAACAAACACACGTTATCTGTCATGGAAAGTATTAGATTACCCTGGTCGTCCTACATAGAATCATACTCGACAAACAATACAATCAGTGCCATAGACAACACACCTCGTCGTCATCACAGTTCCCTCCAACATAGATTGGTCCACCCACCACCCTCAATGCTACTAAGCAATACTGTTGTGGTAGTCTGATCACGTGGTCTATATTCAAATGGTCCGACTGGAAATCATCTAAAAGTAGCTTTGCTTGGACACAAGGGGTGACACCCATTAGCAAGTGCTTGTTGGTCAAAGCTACGTGCAAGAGATCTTCTAGACAAAGATAGGAACATATGTACTCGAGCACGTCTACTGGCAGATTATTAATGGTCGTCACCGAAACTAATGTATCCATACTATCTTGCTGAAGTTCAGATTCCAGCGGAAATGACGAAGGCATACTGAAGTCAGACATATCACGAGTTTGTCATTTCCTAGGTGCGTTTGTCGTTGGCGAGCAATGCCATTACATTGAATGTTACCTCTACAAAAGGATATAGTAGTTTTTCTATTTTTTGTTGTTGTTTTGGTAGTGTGATGGATTATCGTGCGTCATTCGTTTGTCATCATTTTTCTACTTGTTTTGTACTACAGAATAACAATATTATCATATCATCGTCACTGTACGAGTAAATAAATTGTTGGACTCTATAACACATGTTGACACGGGGATAATATTATTAAGCAGGATGGTAAAAGCACACGAAGTATCTTGTAGTGTTAATGTCACTAGTTCTCAGTGGTCGTTAGTCGTAACCTGTTTGACAAATGCGTCTATAGTGTTTAAAGCCAAATCTAGAATGCTGCATGAATAGACAGAAATATAAGGTTATTTGATATTGTTCCCACATTACCAGTTGTGCTTAAAAGTCAGACACATATATGACGAAATTAAGACACTAGTAAGTACAATGCTCGACAGTGCAACACCTGTAAGACTCATTCATACAGTTTGTACTTTTGGATACGTCGGGTGTTTCAAATTACATCGCATATTCTGTCTCGACCGGTTTCATCAAATCATGAGTTGAATATATGGAAGTTAATTATGTTGCTATGTCTTCCTATTGCATCTACGTCTAAACAAAGGTATGTATAACGACAGCGTCTATGAAACTTGAATAACTCGATTTCCTGGTATAAGCCTGTATCTATCCACATATCAAGACAGCATTTATGTTAAGGAACACTATCAAACAACGTACATACTATAAAAGTACAACAATCAGGTATAATGACTGTTGCGTATTTTTCTCATACTTGAATCGTATCAGTTGCAAAACATTTAATACTAATGTAGTGTCCAGTTGTATCCTAAATTGACACTTCGACAATCACCCGATTACAATCCGTTGAATTATAAGTACGAATTACAAATTTCGCTGCACTTGTCTTCAATTTGACTACCACCTTGTAGGGTGCATTCAGAAGCTTTATTTCATATCCTAAACTAACATCGGTGAAGGCTTCCTCTGCATCATATATCGACAAAACTGTCACTCTTCTCAGCTATATCAACAGAACTCTCATCAACTGCATTCTCATGGTACACAAGATTTGTTCTAGATGATTCCAAATGCCACAACATTTATATGTATGATAATTAAGATAAATTAAATTGTAATTCAAGCTGGGTAGCACAGTTGGTAGTTGCGTAAGACTGTTAATCTTAAGGCCCGCGGTTCGATCCCGCGTCTGGCAATTATTTTTCGATTAATCTTAAGGC